>JPFM01000008.1:447218-744759 GCA_000733375.1 Paramecium sexaurelia | reverse complement strand
AAAGGTTTTATGTGTTAATATACTCATAACTCCATTTAATCTTTAAAAACATATTAAATTTCAACAAATATGGTATTGAAATAATCTACTAATTTTTATTAAGGTTTTGTTAGATCGTCTTTATATTTAAAAAAAAACACATAAAACTTCATACCTTTTTACATTTCTTTGTAAATTTCTTAATGATGTCTCAGGTAAATTTATCATGGCTACTTGATTAGTAAATCGCCTTATTAGCCAATTCATAAAAGAAAACCAATCATTTCATCATGCTTATGGTTTTATAAAGGGGGCAATAATCATCGTTGGTGCTAAACTTACTATATTGCAAGAAATCTTCTCTAATCAACATGGCAATCTAAAAATAACAATTTAAACTTGCTTTTAAAGTTAGGTTTATTCATCTAAAAAGATTTTAAATCCTTATTAAATCATTTGCTCTTCTTTGTTTAAAATTTATTATAGCACTTCTTTTAAATGTTTGAATTCTGGATTATGCTAATTAAAATAGGATACTTATTATTTTTCATTTTAGGAATATGACAATATTCAATTTGCATGATGAAAATTTTGTATTAATGATAATTTTTTGTCCAATAATCAAAAGACTTAGGAATTACTTAGAGTATCGACAATAACAGGATCATTTTGTTTCTAGTATTAATAAAAATTTAACATTATACTTCTGATTGTATAACAGTTGCTACAAAAGTAATAGATCTTGGTCTATCGGGTGTTTTACAAATTTATATTCGTCTTAGACATGAAATTCTCCAATTTTTGATTTCAATCTCTTGCAGCTTCAGTCCGCTAAGAACTGAATCCATCATCAAATACACATTTAATCCTATATCTTTAAAATATTCAGCAATAGTAAGTCCTGCATAAATTGGATCAAATAAATACATTACTAAATAATTTTCTATTTATCTCTTTCATAAAGAGTTTGCTCTTGAATTTCTTGGATAATATTAACAATATCGGGTTCAAATTCTCCAAATCCACATAAATGTTAAAATCAGAATTAAAATACTTAGTAAGAGCTTTAGAAATTAAAAACTTTCACAATATGAACATGTTGATTCACAACAAGTATACAAATGAATAATTAATCATTTTTTAATATATTAAATACATCTATTTATTTTTCACCTAAACTTACATTCAATATTCGTTATAAATTATACATAATCTTAGATGTTATTTTTTTTACAAAATAAAACATTTTAATTAACGTAAACTATTTTTTTTTCAATAAAACCTCTTTAAATTGATGAATTGAGTACATCAAGAACTTTTATTCCAGTCAAAATGGTAAACTACTTGTGAGTACTAAATTAAGGGTCTTAATTCTCTAACAGGGCAGAGATGACCCATTCCATATTCTTGCTTAATAACACCCAATTCAATTTCCAAAAACTTATCTTTTAATGTATAATTTCCTTCTGGCACAAATAAGATATTCTGCCTGAGACTTTATTGGTTATTAAAATCTTATGCTCTAAAACAGATTATTATCAAAGACAGATCCATAAATATCACCACCAAAATCAACATACCTTTCTTAAATTATAAAGAAGACTTAAATTTTCAAATTTATCGTAATCTAATCCTGTATCATTTATTGAAATATTAAATTATTATTAATTTAGTATTAATCTTCTTTATTTTCCATCAAATAATTAAGCAAAGATACCCAATAATAAATGAATAAACTTTACCTGGTCCTAATTCAACTTATAATAAAGATTTGGTACTTATCATAGAATCCCCAGCATTTAAACAAGCTTAAGTTATATTTTTTAAATTTTACATTTACTACAACAAATTAAAAACCGAAATATTATATGTTTTTAATTATTAAATTCACTTATTATTGAGTAAAAAAAAATCTTCCTTTTAAATTTAATTATTTCTCCAATTAGTTTACTCTATATTAACTTTACTATCTCGAAAATTTCTGCTCCACCATACTCTCGACCAAAATTACTAAAAACTAAAGAAATATACTTGATATATCTACTTTAAGAATTTTACAAAAACTGCTTTCTTTTTCCTCCATTTCTTCCAACTATCTTATGCATTTTTAATTCATTTACTGAATAAATTTTATATTGATAATAATTGGAAATTGTAAATTATCATATATCATATAAAACAGGAGGCGATCTTTTACTTTAAGAGTCAAGTGTAACAATAGAATGGGATTGGTCTTCAAAATCATTTTTCTTAATTAGATTATTTTAATAAGATTTATTATAAAACTACTTTAGGAATGATGAAACCCTGGAGTTAAATATAAATTCTTACTTAACATAGAAGAAATAGTTTGATAATATATTACATAGTTAATTATTTAGCTATAGTATAAAAATAGTATCGTAGTCTTATAAAATTTTATCTGAGATCTTTCCCAAATATTAAATAGTATTTTTGAAGTTATAATTAGCAAATCCATATTTAATCTAAATAAATCTAATCATTTGAAAAATTTTGGAATAATTTTGTGAAGAAAAACAAAACTTATAACTTATTGATGGTTGTGATATCACATTATATCTTTTGAACCATGAAAAAAAGTGTTAAATTGTATTAAATTCAGCAAGATGAGGAGGATTATCATCAAAATTTTTTTGCGAATAAACTGATATCAAGAATCAGCACTAGTTTTTAACAAAATTATTAAGCGAACTAAAAGATTAATTAAGATTTTTTAGAAAAAATCATTTTACCACATTATGAAGAGGAATAATATTTGATTACATAATCATTAAATAATAAGGAAGATGAAAGATATTTTTTAAAGATACCCAGCATTATTATGAAAGGATCTGTTTTAATTTTAATAAAAAATTATTTACGAATATATGAGATGAAACAAGCAATTATATTTTATGATAAATAAATTGAAATAAATCCTAAAAATGAATAAGCGTACAATAAAAAAGGTAGTGTAATTCTTGAATTCCTTATTTTTAGATGCTGCATTATGAGTTGAAACGATATGAAGAGGCGATTGCATGTTATGATAAATCAATTAAATTAATCCTCTATAGGAAAATGCACATAATAGTAAAGGTAATATAATTTCATAACACTTATTACAGATGCTGCATTAGTTGAGATGAAAAGATTTGAAGAAGCAATAGCATGCTATAATATAGCTATATATATTAGTCCTAGAAATGATTATGCATTTTATTTCAAAGGTTATGTAGGTTTCAAATTCACTATTAATGGAAGATGCAATAATTTGAATCAAAAATAATATAATAATAATATAAAAATATATATAAGATGAATCGTTATGAAAAAGCAAATTTATCTTATTATAGATCAATCGAAAATTCATCCTTGATTTTTAAATATTAATAAATTAATAGTTAATCTAGTTGATTTGATAATTAAATTCTTCATGCCCTTTGGTGATTTTATTCTCAAAAATGGATTTAAATATTTAGATCCTAAAGTTATTAGTACCTCCATGTAAAAGGTTATTTGTATAGATTTTAATAATTGTCCAAGATTAATTATAAGCCTAACGCTAAAGGATATGTAATTAATTATTAGATAGAAAAAGAGATTTCTTTTATTTATTCTTAATCTTTGATCTAACATATAAACCTCTCATCAACTTATCCTTTAGATAGAATCATCCAAATAATGTAAATTACTTTCATTTAAGAACTAAACTAGTTATTTGTAAATAATTTTGTGAGGATTAAGGTATACAGGAATTGTTACTGAAAAGCTAAACATAGTGCTAATCTTCCTCTTAAAATTAGTCCAAATCTAATTCAATGAGGATAAATATTCCTAAATTTCACCAACAGTAATTTCAATATTAATGATAATCTTTTTTTTTATTTAGGAGAATTTAATTGATTAAATATAAAATCAAAGTTAATCTTAAACTTTGTTTTAGAGATTTTGCTCTATAATTATTAAATTACTAAATATTTATTTACACCATCTCAAACAATATAAAACGTTTGTAAAATGATTTTTAAAATTGTGAAGCATTTTAGAAATCACACACAAATCTTAGAAAGAGAATTCTTGCATTAATTTTATTGAATATTTTCACTATTTTAACTGTTAATTTATAATATCATTCAGAAAACTGAAAAAGATGATAAAACTCAGATAATATGTTGTTTTACGGATTTCATACCAAAATTTAAAAATAGTTGTTCTAACAAAAAATCTAAAATGGTTTTAATCCTCTTAAAAGAGTCATATTAGAATTCATTTTAATACAGATTGCCTTATGTAATTACCTAAAGATTTTGCTAATAAAAGTATTTCTTGTTAAGATAATTTATTTATTAATTCTACCAATAATCTTAACAGGCTTAGTTCATTGTAAAAGGTAGTAAGCTTTTTATTTAATTTTTCTAATATTTTATCTTAAAAGCATTTTAACATTTTCTATTTTATTAAAGGCTCACTATTGAGTGTACTTTAAGATGAAATTATCATTCTTTTATATTAAATATAAAGTTCATATAAGATATATTTATTTAACTACAATTTTAATTCAATCTTATCGAAATAAATGTCAATTGTGGAGAGCGACTAAATGCAAAACTCAAGTTGAAAATAATTTATGAAGTAATTTTAACTAAAATATTTGATAAAAATTATTAAAATATAAATTTTTTATTTTTAACATCATTTTTTTTCTGTGATATTAGTTATAAATTTGATTTTGGGATCATTAGTTCGACTATACTCACTAAAATTGGATCTTACTGGTTTATATTTGAAGAAAATATCATTTTGTTAATTTTCCTTCGAAAAAGGTTGACCTAAAGATATAAAATTGAGTTCTACTTTCAATCTTATTTAGCTCCTTTTTAACTGAATAAAGATAATACTTGATAGATTTAAACCTTTCCATTATAACTTTTCTCCTTTGTCCCTTATTTATTAACCATTTGTCCAAATTTGGATTATATTTTATTTGTAAAATCATTTTTTTTCTAAGAAAATCTTTAACCTTATCAATAGTTTCTTCATAAGATTCTAAATACCCTTTTATTACATTATAAAAAAAATAGAAAAATAGATATAAATTTGGTACAATTATAAATTGTATTAATATTGACTATTACTGATCTAATTAGCTCAAAGAGGTCACTGCTAAAAGAGTAAAAGTACATATTAATAAGCTTTTTTATTCTAAAAGATTTAAATCTTTTGTTTAAAATGGTAAAACGAAATAATTAGAATAAAAATAAACAAAGATTATTACAAAAAGTATTGCTGATTTAATTAAAATATTATCTTGATAAAATGTACTTGCTACAATTATCATTTCTCTAACAATAATTTTTACAGCCTCCCAATAAAAGGCTTTCGGTTGATATTCTAAAAATAAATACCCCCATTTTCTTCTGATGTCAAATTTTTAAAGTTATAATTTATTTTTAATTAAGCCAAAGACTAAAATGCCAGGGACTATTACTCCAATTACAATAATTAAGCCTACAAGTATAGGGATCCAGCTCTAATGAGACAATTAGTCAAATTAGTAAGCCATATTTGCTTATATCCACTTAATTTAAGATAATTCTCTAAACGATAATGATGATATCAACAATTATATTACTTATAATTAAAAGTAGCAAAATAAATATAGAATGCAAGTTGATACTACTAGTTAATTAAAAACTACTTTGTTTAATATTTTAAGGATAGAGTAAATTAACAAATAAAAAAGTCCATAAAACATAGGACAAATAATGCTATAGATGATTTTTACATATATAAGTCCAAATGAAAAGTACTCAGCAAGAAAGCAATCAGTAGTAATAATTAACATCTATTAAGAGTTACCAAAAAATTGATAATAATCTTCTAAAATTGAAGGTATTTCAACATTGAAATTGAGGATAATAGTAATTATTTGTAAATAGTTTATAAAAACTTTCATTAATGGGCCAGTTTATTTTTTTTTGTTAGTTAACAATTATCTATTTCCTATTTTATTTCTCTACAATTCTAAAATCATTTTTTCTACTCCTTAAATTGTTAATTGTATTGAAAACAAATTCCTTAAATAGTATTAAACAATTACCATAAAGCAATCAAAACTACATAACCAATTTATGAGCTATTATTATCACATTTTTAGCATTAATATATTTTTTTAAGACTAAATTTTCCATCCCCTCTAACATTGTAATAATCACAAGATTCGCAACAAGCTCCTAATTATCCTCTTTTGCAGGTCTAATCTCCTTATTTCCACCCTCCTTGACAGTTTTCTATCCTGTTTTAGCATTATTCTATAATATGACTATTTATAAATGGCCTCCAGTATCCAGATTTTAATTGAAGTTAAGCTGGTTTTATTGATATTGTCGTCTCCTCATTCATATATTCGCAAGCAGTAGCATTTTATCGAACTGAATATTATTTTTTATCAACTTCGCATAAAGAGCAAGCATCATTTGTTAAATTTTTATATTCTCCTAATTAACAAGGATATGTTTTAATTAAGATATTTAAATTGTAATTTAAACTGTAATTTAAAATTTAATAAGGGAAAACAGAATTCTATATAGGTATTTGAATACTATCACAATTCAATTACAAAGCTAAATGTTGATGTCTCTATTCAGAACTAAAATAAACTATAAGATCATCAAAATTATAATCTTAGGATTCTGAATCAAACTATTTTTCTTTATAATTCGTGAAATTATTTGTGAAAACTACTTGTTCATTAGATTTATACCCGCTCTTAATTTAACAAACAGTATTATTTAGATAATATTATTATTCATGATAGTGGTTTAAAGCTAAGATTCTAAAATTTAAATTTAAATTTTAATATTCTTGGGATGTAGTATTAAAATATTGATAAGATGATAATTTTTAACCATTTGGGAATATTAAAACTTTCTCTTTATCCTATTCGGTTTCTTCTTATAAATATGCAATAAAAATGTCCCCACTTTATGTTTAAGTAGTATTATAGAAGACACCTCGATACATTACTATTAGTTAAGTTGGCCTAGAAGAGCTTATATTCCCATATTTATGTGCCCTATTATTAATTAAATAATTCAATGTTTTGCTTAATTCAGGAAGAGTGTTATTGCCAATATATATGGCTCCTCCTTCTTACGCTGTATTTGAGACAATCAAATTTTTTTAAAATAAAAGATTTATATTTTCACCTTCATAGTAAAAACATCCTCCTTTTTCTTAAGCTATATTTTCACTAAAAATGCTATCTTCTATTTTAAACCCTATTCCTTTACTAGCTATGCATCCACCTTTAATGGCAATATTTCTATAACATATCATTTATTCTATAGAAAATACAAAATTGTTAACTTTGGTTTAATTTTAAATCTCCTTCTAGAAATATATGCAACCATTTTAACCACATTGATTATCCATCAACCAAACATTTTATATTACAAAATTACTAGATTGATCTTCAATTAATTTTATTAAAAGTAATCCTGTTTGACAATATTTGCAAAAATTGTTCAAAAATTAAACAGATTTTATTGTTATTTAGTCTCCTTACTTAACATTTTTAATTTAAATTAGACTTTCAATTAAATTTTTTGAATTAGGCATAAGCTTTGTTAATGATAATGTATCAAAAGTTGAATTATTAATCGATAATTAATTCAAATTTTAACAGTTTTGGGTCAACAATTATTAATTTTGAATTAACATTTAGACTTATTATTTTTCGATTTCTGGATCATCTTTGTAGAACCTAAAGTTTTTAATTTCAAGTCCATTTATTTCAATTTTACATTTTTAATCTAACATATAAATAAATAATACCTTCTGGAAAAAGGATTAAGATGGTTGGATTTGAGTAGTAATATGAATTACTAATTTCTATTGATGTCAATCTAATTTTACTTTACTGAGTTAAATATAAGAATGAAGATATATATAGCTTAACAAATAAATTGATAAAATTTAAATTTCCTTATTAAATAGAAATCATGGCTGTTTGAATAGGTTTAATTTATTTAAACTTAGACAAAAAATTAGAATAGCCTTTTAGTGTTTAGACTATCAAGCTATTTGAAATTTAGAATTATTGGTTTTCATTTAGAAAGTTAAGTTTGATGAGATTGCCATCATTAGAATAAACATCAATAATAGTAAGATTTGAAAAATTAAAGTTGATATTTTAAGAATTTGGTTATAAATATAATACACCTCCCTCAGCTGTTCCAAAAATCATATTGTAAATTGTACTTATAATATGAATTTAAATGCTAACACTTCTGTCTATGATATAGAAACAACCTCCAAATGTTTGTTCTTCTATAATTTATGTATTGATATTCATGAATTCAGAATCCTAGATATATATTTCTCCATCATTTTCTAACACAATTTTAAAACACCCTGCTGATGTTGAAAAAGTATCTTAAACTTTAGAATTTTTAATGACTATTTTTGTTATTTGAAAGCTACCAACTCCACTTTATGATAGAACCTAAAATTAATTCTGAATTTAATTCAATGTTAAATTATACGGAATATATTTCCAATCAACGTGCTTTAGAAAATGGATCGACATATCATTTATCTCAGTAAAAGAGGTTTTTATGAATTCAATCTTTTGGCTTGTTATGTAAAGAAGACTGTTTTAACTTTAAGAAATATAACTATGATTAAATTGGCAGTTGATAAATCGTATTTAAGCATAAAAGGCAATAATAATAAAATTTAATGCAGATTCAGATTCAGATTCTTTATCATAAGAATGATATACATTGTTTTCAAATTTAGAATTAATAATATCTATCTCAAGTTATTATTCTGATTTTATATTTATTTAAGATATTTAATATATTGTTTAAGTCTTTTAAATGATGCAATTATTTATATTTATGTTTTCCATTTAAATTTTTTCAGATCTTCTCTAAATTTGAGTTGAAATTGATACTATTTCAATTATAGGAAGATCAAATATAATGAGATTATTCAAAAACAGACCTTCAATTATTATTGCTTAAACATTTTGAATATATAAAGAAGTAGAGTGTTTTGATTTTTCAGTCTAATTTTAATTTTTGCATTCATAATCTTTTTAAATGCTCGGAAAAAAATACTTTTCATTTAGAGTTATTATGATATCTTAAAGTATTAAATTAGTAGCTGATTATATATAAATTTCAGGCACCCCCTTTGATCTAATAATTGTGAGGTTCGAAATCTGAATTAAATCTGATTACAATATAATTATTGATTAAGTCTTTGAAAAACTAGAATCTTGTTATATATTTTAGAATATAGTTAATGTATCAAAAATTACTTTAGACATAATAATTTTGCTTCTCTAATCACTTGATATTAATTTGATGAATATACTGTATTAATCATGCTCATTATCTTTAAATTACATGTTATCTAAAAATATAGATTAGAATTCTGAATCACCCACAGGATTAATAATTGAGCTATTATATAACTAGCAAAAATTTATGGAGTAATTTGAATTATATTATAAAATAGATGGTTAAAATAGAGTAAAATTTTTAAAGGTAGTATTTTACAAATGTATACCATTAATTGTAAGATTGCTTATGCTTTTAGTTTAAAAGAATGGCATGATGTTTTAAAAGTAGGAGCGAATAATTTCAACTTAAAAAATGGAGCATTTTATTGTAAGAGTATATAAATTAAAAGTTGTAAGGAACTTACTTGAATAAAATGATGAATTTTGTATTAATACTTTGTGAAATTAAATATTAATTTCTTAAATCTATTAACTATCTAATTAAACTATATTTGAATCATAAAAAATGGAATTTTAAATTGTTAATTGATTAAAACTAAAGTCAATAAATTATTGAGGAATTGAATTCTGAACTTTGAATAAACTAGTAACATCGATTAAATTTAGATTAAATAATTAAAATTAGGAAATTTGAATTTTTCTAATATTTGATAGAAATATAGTGAATTACATTTTAGATTAGTTATCTGTTAACTGCTAAATAATCACTGATTAAAATAACACCTCCAACTTACTTAAAGATTTCAAATATAATTATGAATTAGTTGAAGGTATAATGATCAAATTGGAAATAGAAATTGAATTAAAATTGATTATTTCTAGATTCTATTACAGAAATAATCTATTACCACTTCCAAGTATTTAGATGTTAGCTGTTTCAATGAAATAAATATTTTAAATTAAAGTAGTAAATATGTAGGAGTGATAATCTACAATGCAATCATGTATAAAAGTTATTTATAAATCTACATGTTATATCTATTAAGCACTTAAATAAGTGTATAAATTTATATTTTCAATTCTACTAAAATTACTTTAAGTTTAATTATTGCTAAAAATCTCATCAAGTTTGATATTTTAGTTTAGAAATTCCTCTTTATTTAAAGCCATTTCTAATTATTATATATACAATTCTATATCGCAATATAGATTAAATTTCAAAACAATATAATTGTAATCTGAAGAAGTTTCACTTATCTTGAAGAATTACTTAAATTTTGTGTTGTAATAATAATCTTAAATATTTAAATTTGTTTATAACATAAAGCAAGTTCGAGTCGATGAAATTACTTCATCATTTGAAAAATAAGGATTTACTTATAGTAATTAAGATTTTGTATTTGACTTACAGATCTAACAATATCTCGGACAGTCTATACATTCACCTTAATATAATGATAATCTTCTTCCTTTATACACTTTACACTTTACACATTAATTTTCTCCTCTATTTTTGATGCACAGTTCACAATTTTCTGGGCATTTCTTAATGCATCTATCTTAATAGAATTCAAAGTCACCAGTACAAGTCTTGCATACAACTTCTAATTGATCTTAAGCTTCATTGCCAAAAACATCATCATAAAATGATCCCTTTCCAAAGTAATGATGGGCAAGAATATACCACACTTTCCAACCATTCTTCCAGACTTTAGATCTCTATTCACACCTTTAGCAACTAAGTTCTATAGGACAAGGAATACATATTCCTTTTTATAAATCAGCATAGAAGCCTGGATAGCAATAAACACAAATTCTAAGGAAACAAAAATCACAATTTTCTAAAATAATCTAGCAACCTTCAGATGACGAATAGTATACATTAGTGTCATATGTATTTGATTCTAATGTTATGCAATCATTAAGTATTGTTTTGAAATCCATAAATTCATTATTTTCAGTTTAATACATTTATACACAATATATCTTAACTAAGTTATCTATATTCAGAGTATCAATTTTAACACATTCTCCTGTAATTAAAGAAGCATATCTTTCAAGACACAATGCACAATAATTGAAAATCTAATTAGGATCTAATTCTCTTCTAGGAAATAAATGAAACATAGTATTATCATAACTTCTCATTAACCAAGTTTTATGAAATTAAATTACATATTTACATAATGGATTTAAATTTTCAAGGCAGTCGAAGGCATTTAATGAAAGATAATATTTATTATTATCAATACATTATATGCATCTAATATAAATTTCGCCAAAAGAATCTTTTGTCTCTATGCATTCTAAACAGTTTTTCCCGCATGGTTTACATTATCCTTAAAATACTGTATACTTTTCAATACACTTTTTACATGATAATTAAGGATTATATTCGCATTATAAACATTCTTTTTCACACTATATGCAAGTATTTGTCTGTGGGTTGAGTACCATCTAATTCTAGCAAGATTTGCAAACACTATAATCGTTACATGTTAAACAATTAGGGCTGCATGCTTTGCATTCACCTTGATAATAATATTAATTTGAATGACAAGTAATATTGATTTTAAAAAAGTTATGAAAGTAGCAATTTGATTAAATATCTGGATTGCAATATGATTTACATCCTGCACATAATAAGATTTCTGATGTTTATATATCTAAATAAAATAGTTCAACGTCAACTTCATCTCTTTTCATTTGTTCATACTAACCATAATTGTTGAAAATATAATCAGATTCACAAACTAAATTTTCAACAAAAGATTCAGGTTCACTTAAGCATTCTATACAGAAAATTTTATTCAATTAATCTTCTTTAAAATTAGGACAGCGTTAATAAACTGTCTCATTATTTGCTAATTTAATTGGAAAATATCCATAAAATGATGCTGTTTAATTTATTTAATTAAATAATTAAATTGAATCTTTAAAAAAGTCTTAAAATCCTAAAGAAATAAAAATTATTTTACTTATACAACCTTCATATTTGCTCTCAATATAACCTAGATTACATTTGCAAGCATCATTATCTAAATATCGATTTTGGTTTATAGAGCAACTTTAACATTGATCAAAGTTAGGCCCTTTACAATTTTCACAACTATGGTGGCATTCTTCAATATAAAAATAAACTTACTTTTTACTTACTCAAATGATTCTTCAATACAAAGTGTGATCTTACTACTCTGAGCAATTGCTTAAATTCCTTTAGTTGATCTATTAAATGGAACTCCATTTCTTATTGTAATATAAGAAGTTTCAAAATGGAAAGTTCTATTATGATATTGAATATCTATTGTGCTTTCATCATTAAACCAAATTTTTAAATTTGAAACAGGAATTCCAAATTTATCAAAACCAAAGAGCATAGAAACGAAATGCCATTAGCGTAAATCTTATGGTATACCTTAAGTTGGGAATTTATCCTGATAATAAAATTAATCCCCATCCATATAATAATCAGGTTCTTTTTGATAAAATGTTTAAAAATAAACTCCATTAATTAATTCTTATTTCCATGCTTAAATAACATAATATTGTAAATCTATTAATTTCTAATACAGTATTGAACCTTCGAAATCTTATAAATCCACTCCAAAGAAACTTACTGATTAATTAATATTCTAATTATATTAAATAAATTATTACTTAAGGGTAATTAATCTTAACCCATGATTCCATATGAATGAGACCAAATATGTAATTATAGTTTTGTATAATAGGAGAATCGTAGGTAACAATTTAGCAAAATGGTTGAGGAATAAATTATTAATGAAGATAACTGTAAAATTCAGCTAAAGTTTTAAATATAAAACCATCATTATTTTAATTAAAATAGATTTCTGAAATTCTTCCTGGGAAATCAAGATATCTTGTTTCTTTATTAGAAGGTTTTAATGTTACACTTATAATTCTTCTTTAATGTAATGTAATCTAATCAATTGTCATATCTTATTTAGTTATATATTTTGTTCCTTAATATTCATTACTAGTTAGATCATATAAAATTATTTATCCTTAATTTGGAAACTAATATGATATATAAGCATAAATCCATTTTCCATCAAAAGTAAAGGAATTATAAATTGGTTTGATAAGTTATTGTATCTTATCATCTATTTTTGTTTTAAAATATAAATATTTTTCATTGTTTGTGCTATTGTTTGTCAAATCATAATAAAAAAGTAATCTTAAATTATTAAAAGCATCTTATTCTAATGATATGAGAGAAGCTTCATAAATCTCTTCTTTATTCTAATTAGATGAAAATAAGTGGTCAGTTGAAAGAAATTGAAACCAAAAACCATATCCATAACCCTTTTTGCTTTAGATTTAGTATATTGTTTCTTTTTTTTTTTGTACCAAGCATCCAACTAAAGTTGAGGAATTACATTAACTGGTTTGTCTTAGATAAGTAAGCAATAGTATGAAGATCTAGAAATATTTGCAAACTATCATTAAAGAAAATAAAAATAAAAAATATTTAAATTTAATAATCTTCGAATTGCTCAATTCAAGTTTTTTTTATAATTAATAATAACTCCTTCTTAAATTTATTTGAGCATCAATTTCTATCTTCCTTTTTCAAATGCAAATTCTTTAAGCAATCTAAATCTATTCTTTCTTTAGACAATTGATTCTATTGAATATTATGAGAATATTTCAAATTTCTGTAAAGTATAATTACACAAATTTAATAATTCGATTTTTTAGACTAATAATTTGCATATTTATTTGCTATTCATAATCCAAAAGTGCCTTATTATTGAAATAACACCTATAATATATAAGCTATTTATGAAAATAACAGTGCTAGATATAATAAAGAAGGATACTTTTGGCTGAAAGGAGAAATAAGGCTTGTCGTTAAAATTGCAAGGGCAATCGTAAATAATTAATTTTCAACCTTATTCATTTATTTGTGATAATATACAGAATTCTGTTAAAATACCTTCACATAAATAATTAGCAATAAATAAGCAAAAACTCCTCTAAATAAAAACTTAGCATCAATAATAATGATACAATTTAAACAGAATGCCAAGAACAATTTAGAGAATTCCCATATTTCCTAATTTCTTGAATATGACTATAGCCAAAATCCTATAGTTTTAAATGAATTTATATTGTTCAAATATGAAGACTATTTAAGCTTCCAATAAAAAAATATAGGTAAAATTAACCCTAAACAAATCACTATCGGTAAAAAACATGTAAGTACTACTGTTATATGTGAGTTGTTTTTATAATTGTATGCAACGTTATTATAAATCCAATAATTATCTTGTATATTCCTATATCCAATTAAAGAAAAAATTGATCTTAATAAACTATTCATCATATATAAAAAAAGTAAATAGCCAACATTTAATAATGTATTTAAATTCTTTTTTTTGTTTTTTAATTTCTCCAATAAATAATAAAAGAAAATGATGCAACATGATAAAAGCATTAAAAAAATAAGATTTTAGAATATTTATATGTAAACTAGATTAATCCCTAAATCAAGCAATTAACATTCTTCATATATAGCCAATAAAGCAAATGGATTACCTAGGTAATTATTAATTAAAGTTATTCCTTCAGAAAATGAGGAATGCAATTCTTATGTTAAACTTAGAATTTAAATATATTATAAAAAAGTCTTAATGCTTTAAATTATTTAGATTTCCTTAAATCTGAAACAAAAGGATTTAAATGGATCTTTTAGTAAGTGAATATTTTAACGAATTTTTTAAGATCTTACTTCAGCAAAATAATTAAATATTAATATTAAAGCACCAAATCTATTTAAGTTAATTAATCTTACATAAATATAATGCTTATTAAATTAATTATCTGTTAGTATTGAAATTAGCCACAGGTATTACACTCAAAGTTATGATATCTTTAAAAATAACCTCCTCCTTTTATATTATAATAATCGCACTATTCGCAAAGAGCTCCTATAAAACCTTGCTGACATAATTCATCTCCAACTCCCCATCCTCCTAAGCAATTTTCTTATCTATTAAAACAAAGATCTATAACAGAGCTTGTCACTTTTAATCTCCAATAGCCCTAATAAGATAATATATCAGTAAACCGCTTTCAATGATAATTATGCTTAGTTAAAATCTTAAATTTTTTCATCATCTACAATTTAACAATATGTGGCTCCCACAGTTACTGAATATTCTCTTTTACTTATATTACACTAATGGCAATAGTCTTCCCTGTTCACATTGTATTCCCCCAATTAACATTAAACTGGCTAAAGGAAGAGTTTCAATTTAAAATTTTAATGATATCTTATATATGAATTGAATTATTTACCCTTCAATAAACTTAGATTAATAATTCACTATTGGAACCTGAATGCTATTACACCAAATAGATAATTCATAAGTTTAGGTTATGTCTTAAGGTAAGTAAAATATAAGTTCTTCTAAATTATATGATGAAGTTTATTAATTAAAATACACTTTATCTTTGCTTAATCTAAGGTTCGCCTAAAATTTACTATCTCTATTTAAATTATGAATCTAAAGTTCACAATATGTGTTTGTTAATTATTTAACTATTTCTGATTGTGAATTAATTGCAATCAATTATAACTTAACATTTTATTTTTTAAATAAGTTATTCTATAAGTCAAATTACTAGTATTGAGTTAATAAAATTCCTGTTGGTACTTTAATTATTATTCTTTCTCTATTTTATTTAATAAATTCAGCTTAATATAAATAATTTTAGTTTTAGACAATAGTTGGGATCAAAACTTGATTATTATAAATCCTCAAATTAAAATTTTAAGGATATTCTTCTATTTAATTTGAACCATAATTATTAATTAATTCTATACTATCAATATTTCTTTTCAAATTACCATTAGTGTAAATACCAGAACCATATTATGCTGTATTATTTATAATTTTTAAATCATTTGCATATAAGATTGAACTATTTCCATTAATATAAATCCCACCGCCATATGTAGCTTTATTATTAGAAATTAAACTATTAAGAATGAAAACATTGTGATTTGATATATATAAACATCCTCCAAATAATGCATGGTTTTCCTTGCATAAGAATTAAGATATTCTGTTTGATGTATTATCTGAATAAAATATGCTTTAATCTGTTAAACTTTTTAGTAAACGAGTATTTTGTGAATTTATAAAATTAACACACCCTTTTTCCCCACAATAACAATTGAGAATACTCATTAATTCGATATTCACACTTGAAGTTAGTCCGATTTCAAACGTCATTAATCCATTTTAACAATTAGAACATTTAATATCTTATAAATAAATATGATAAAGACGAATCCTATAATCATATAGAAATTCTGTAAATTTAATAATTGTTTTTATTGATTTTTAAGCTTGATTTAATAAAATTTCTAATAAAACTATTTAATTATTATTTGAGGTTATACTAGCAAAAGAGTATAGAGTTTCAGGAGGATTAATTAATTACTCAGAACATACAGTTTTTAAATTCTGAATATATTTTTTAGCATATTATATTTCAGGAACTACAATATTTTCGATAGTCATTAATGTACAATTTTTTAATTTTAAAATATTAATACTTACTGAATCAGATGATTTAATTTATGAAAATACAAATAATTAATTAGAAAATTATACATTTTCTATGGTAATGTTGATAAGTTTGATATTTCCAATAAACTAAAATAAAGGTATTGGTGGATAATTTTTTAGTGAAAAGTCTACAATTTGAATTGAACAGTCATAGCAAAATATTATAGAATGTTCTTAACTTAATTAGTTCAATTGAATATTTAATAGTCCAGGTAAAGAATTTAGGAATAAATAAAATTTATCTATAAGTTAGGAGAGCTGACAATTGATAAAATTAATTTCTAAATTTTAATGAATTGATTATTCTACATATATTAAACCTCCTTATAATGAGAAAATGTTCTCAAATGTAGAATTTATTATTAAGAATTAAAATATTTTTGATGATGGTTGAATATAAAAGACACTACCAGCTTTTCTAGCATAAATATCCTAAAATTTAGTATTTATGACCTAAATGTTTAAATACTCTGATTGAGTCGAAATATAGAATGCTCCTCCTTTAGAAAATTCTGAAAGTTCAGTTTTAAGATTGATGAAAGTTGAATTTATAATCGTAAGATTTCCTTTTTCTAACATATTCAACATAAATCCAGCACCTTATTTCGAGATTGATCCTTCTAAATGAACATTTTTTAAAATGATAATCCTACCTTAAAAGTTTCCATTTCCCCCTTGACTATTGATATGATAAATCTCTTTTAAGTCCTCTTAATAAATAGTTCCATTTAAACCCCACCTGATAAACTATTTTAATGTATCATAAGATAAAGCTGAATTATCAAGAAATACTACATTTTATAAAAATATTTAATCTGATTAAATATTCATTATAGATCCTAATCCATTAAGATTTATATTCTTTTCAATAATACAATTTTGTAATGTAATTAAAGATGAAGTAGCTTCTATTTTAATAAGGCTGTTTTGATTAGGTCTACTTTTTGTTAACAAATTCAATAAATTTTTAGAATATATTACAGAAGTCCAATTCAAATCTAAGTATTTTGGAGCTTTAATTGAAATCAAAGAAGTGAGTAAATAAGAGTTGATTTAATGTATAATGTTAGATGAAATATTACATTTAAGCATATGAAATTTAGATTCCAATTATGATATTACTTGTATTTCAAATAAAACTGAGTCATATAAGATAAGATTAGAAATATTAATATTTTGTAAATAAATATTTGATATTTCTTATAAATTAAACAAAGTACCGTACATGTATTTGTTATACTTAGATATATTGCATTCTAATTAATTAAATAAACTTTAAAATTAATAATTTTGATGCAAACTAACATTAGAATTTAAAAATTTAAATGTATCTGTATTTGTAATTGTGAATTCAATGTAACCAATGCCTCTTGATATTATTAAATTATCAAAAATAACAGTTGTAGCTTAGACAAAGATCAAACATATATCTACTCTATTTATAAACTTGTCTTTTTAACTTTAATCTATTGAGTTCTTACTAAGATTTAAATTAGCAAAGACTATTGTACAATTTTAGCACTCAAAGGATAAAAATTGCATAAAGGAGTAGTTATTTGTATATGTATTGTCAATAAACTAACCATTTTAGATTCTAATCGATTCAGCATTTTATGCAAATTAATTTGTTAAAATGGTTGATTCTTCTAATATTTCTAATTACTCTATGTTAAAATTATTTAAAAAAAAAATTTTAGAACAAGAAATAAAAATTGAATTCTTGAAAGAGCTATTTATAATTTCAATTCCTTTCAAATTCGTTGATTTTGCAAAAGTAAAATTTAGAAACCCAACAGCATTTATTATTGCTAAATTCTTAAAAACGCAATTTTAAAGTTTCAAATTAATATTATCTGATGATACTTATAGATATTGTGATAATTAAAATAAAGATTCAGAAACCAGGACTTAGTCCAATTATAATTCTATTTATTTAGTAGCGATAATGTTAAAGCAAATGGATCCATTAAAATTAGTTTATTGTAAAATTATATTTGTTGCAAACATTTTCAAATCTAAGTTTTAATTTTTAATGTAAAATAATCCAGCTTAATTAGTTGCATAAATCTATTTAATCGAAAAATGTAAAATGAAAATTTGTGATGCTTCTAAAATAGAAATCATATAATCATTCATATATTTTTACCCTAAATCTTAATATATTGTAATATTTTCAAATTTAACAGTATAATTTGTTAAACTACTTATTTTAACACTTCCTTAATTAATCTAAAATTTTACATTTCTGATTGCTACATGAGTGAAATTTTAGATTTGAAATAGGTTATTGAGGTGTAAAGTATTATTTGATCCATCTATAACTAAATATAATTGATTCAAATTGAAACAGTTTTTCTGTAAATTTGAATATATCAGAAGGTCTTTATCTATAGAGCAAATCTAATCTTTCGCAAATTTTATCTAGTAAGTCAACTTTTTCACAAAATTTTGATTCAAATATAAAGAATAGTCAAAATATTCATATTATTTAGATAAATCTAAGTTCTCAAAAAGTAAATGATATTTACTTTGAATAATTTATTATTCTTAAGTTAAGGAATTAATATAATTGTTCAAGTCAATTTGATTACAATACAAATAAATATCAATTGTTAATTATTTTTCACATTCACTAACGAAATTTTCACAATTAATAAACTAATTAATACTTTAATCATAAAATGATTTATTAGTTAGTGGGAAAATGCATTTATGGGAAAAATAATCGAGGTCATTATTATTAAAAAAGGGATTAATAGACTCTTTTTCTTCTTTTATTCTAGGATAGCATAATTTACAATTTGAAGGGCATTAAATACATTTACCTTCAAAAACTTAATAATTAGAATCTTTATAAGTTATACAAGAGATACAAACTTGTTAATAGTTTTATATTTTGCACTTTTTGCAGTTATTAGGACAAGGTTAAATGCATTTGTCTAAATATAATACTTAGCCATCTAAACATTTAGTACATTTTATGCTTACATACGACAAATCAGGATTTATGGTATGCCGTTCATAGTTTATCAAGCCTACTCTATTTAGTATAGTATCTGTTTTTCTAGAAGTTGATTTTACAATATTAGAGGAGTCTGTTTAGATACACTTAAGACACCCTAGAGGACAAGGAAAACAATAAGTTGTTTGGTAATGATTATAATAACCGTCCTAACAGAGCATACAAAAATTTTTAATTTCCCAATTTGAATAATAACATGCTAAGCAGTAAGGAATTTTTTGAGAACAATAAGCATAATTAGAGGAGCCCATTTAATTTTTTATTCCTACATGGCAAACAAATTTGTCTTTATCAACTTTAGCTAACAATATACAACCTCCATAAGTAGTAGTATCTTTTGGGATAGCAATGCATTCAAATTTGTTTTCATAAGTTTCCAAATAGAAAATAGGTGTACATTGAGTACATCCAGTTTAAATCTAATTTTATTCAAGAGGTGTAAAATTGTGAAGTAAAGTATTCAACCATGGAGAATTAATTTTAAATTAGAAAGGGGAAATACAATCACTCATCTTATTGTAATAACAACTTTCTCCATCAAGTGAAATAAATGTATTACGATAACATTTTAAGCATTTCAAATATTCTTGCTCTTAAAAATTGTATTTTCTTCTCTCGCATATCTCGCAAAGATAACCACACTTTATGCATTAATTATCTACAAGACCATAGTTAATTTAACAGCTGAGGCATTTCAAAATTTCGTTTTCCATATTATATTCACACAACCCACATTCTTAAGGACATTTTTAACAAACATTTTGTTTTAAGTAAAAACCTTCAAAACACTATATACATTAACCTTAGTCATTGCAAATTTTGCAATTAGTATCGCATAACTCACAAGAATCATTTTTTGAATATAAAAAACTTTTACATTAGTAAATACTAATTGATCCATCAATATTGATCATAACTGAGCGTGAACTCTTTTATTAAACCATCTATTCACATCCTTTACATAGTTCTACAACCATCAATTCTTAATTTACTATAAATAACTCCTTAGTTATATAGTCTAATTTTTAATCAAAATAGAAAACTGAATCAAGACTTTAGTATTCTAAATCACAGATTGGTAATTTATACCATGTTTTAGAATTTAATAAACAATTTACACATCGTATTGATTATTAATTTTATCCAAAATAAGGGCTAATATTCATTATTTATATATACCATTAAATACATCCTATAAATGTAAGATTCTTCCAAAATTCGAAGTATCCAAACATACACTTTTAATTTAATTAGAACTCTTGTATCAAAAATTCTTGCTAAATATTATTTCCATTAAGAATCGAACTTAAAAAGTTTTCTATTATTAGACTAATTGAATTACTTTTGCAAATTAGACTTCCAGTTTCGTCAAAGTCTCTTTTACATAAACATAATTAAACTTCAGATTCAAAATATCTATTTTATTCATCATAACAGGATGTACAATCATATTTTGTAGGACCTTTACAAGTTTTACATTATGCATTACAATCTAAATAAACTACAAACTTGTTACTTAGATTATATTATTTTCCAAAATTTAAATCGCCTTAATAACAAAATTTAACCCTAAAATTTGATATTAATCCAGCAAAAGGAATATAATTAGGCATATTGAATTAGCCTTAAAATAGAGTAAATTTAACTTTGTAATTAGAGTATTATGATTAATTAAAAGTTTCCAAAATTTTAAATTTTCTCCAACTATCACAACATGATTAATAAATAGAAAGATGCACATATGAGTAATTTTATATTTTCTAAAATTCATAACTTAAATAGATCCATTTATCCATTTAATATTTTTATTGATTGAGGTATGTTATCTATTTTAATTAATTATTCTCTTATGTTATTTCAGATGGTACTACAGTAAATAATTACATATCATGCATTAGATTAACTAATTTATCAACATTTCTCCAAAGAATTTACATTTAGTAAAATGTGTATCTGTTGAGATATTATCCTCCCATACTTAATATTATTTCCTTTTAAGAATTTAAAATGTCCATATCTCTTTTAATCCATAAGTCAAACATAAATCTTACTACTGGGATTTCTAAATTAAACTGAAGAGCAGTACAATTTTCAAAAGAAGAAGGTTCTGTTTAAAAGAAAATATTATATTCTTATTAACATGGTGAAGGTATCTGGCAAGTAGATAGAAAAGAATAAAATTTTGATTTATCATTATTATTGAAGAACTAAATATCATTTTCAAAAATAGTAATAATCGAAATTCTTCCAGGGAAAATATTAAGGTTATAGTTTGATGATCCTATTTTGTATTATCCTTGCCCTCCATATTCTAATTTAGCATTTGTTGTTTGTGTGGTTAATTTTCTATTGGTTGCTAACACATTTATAAAACTATTATCTCCAGTGTTGTATAAGGCAATATTGTATTAGTTGTCATATTTAAAACTAAAATAAGTAAAAATCCAATATCCTTCGTAAGTATAGTTACTCTATTAAATTGAATATTTATAGATTGTGTCATAAGTTCTTTAAAGTATAACAAGACTAGGATAGCCTGTTAAATATATCCATTTTTAATAATATAAAGTTTAAATCTTGTTATCACTCTAAAAATTTAGAATATGGACCCCATCTAAGTTTCCTTCTTAATTAAATAGAGATTTCGTGTAATTAGAATACTAATTTTATCTGATAGGAGCGTATTGTGTCCAAACTCCAAAAGCATATGGGTTTCCTCTTATGTAAGTTTATTCTTGAAAAAAGTTGTCACTCCTTAATTAAGATTAATTAAAACTAGTATAAGGGCAAGCAGACATGATTCTTGTAATAAAATGAAAAATCAAAAACATTAATAATAAATATATTAGATAGGAAGTGTGAATTCATAAAAATTTATCAAATCTTAAAAAATAGAATATTGAATAATTAAAATATCATTATTATTTTGATTAATAAACTAAAGAATCATCCTTATAAACTTAAATAAATCGATTTATCAAAAGTTTAACATTAATTCATTTATTTATTCTTCCATTAAATTTTACTCATCGTTTTACTATTATTATTTATTATATAATTGTATACTATTAATTAACTTTGTGTTTGAATTATTTTATTTTAAGGTGTAGAACATCAAACGATCGTTTAGGATATTAAAATTCATTAATTTACTAAACATGTTTTTTGATCGCAGTTATGAAAAAATTTATTTTTAAATGAATATTATCAACTTAATCCTTTTATTTAAAAGAATTTAGGGAATATTAATTATATTTTATTGAAAGAAAAATATTCTTAAATATTCCATACTTTGCTAACTAAAATAAAGAAATAAAATAAATAAAATTTATCGAATCAAACTTAAGTTAAGTTGGGAAGGCAATTTTAGATTGCTTTATATTAATTTATTATATAAGAGTTAAGACTTTTATTAAATATATATATTATAAATTTATGTAAAATCCTTTACAGATTCAATCTTTGAATTATTCATAAATATTATACTTAAGTTAACAGTTTAACATAGTGTTTTAAATAGCTCAAATTTTTATATTCTCAAACAAAATTATTTTTATATTTTATGCCTCAAATTAATAATATTAGTGTTATTTAGAACAATAAATTTCTATGAGTTTATAAATGAAGGATTTCTAATGTTTAGTGGGGTTATGATAGTAACTACAAATTTTCTTCAAGAAATTTAACTTTAAAATATTTGCAAAGGTAATATTCATAAACTCTAAATATGGATTTGATTTACCTTATAATTCAATATAATTAATTTTGAATTAAATTTGTTTCACCTTAGTTAAAGCCCTCTCTCTGTTAATCCTCCAAAACTCCAGGAAAAAAATTTTATTTTAGTATCATAACTCATATAGTTTAAACGAATGGTTTACATAAAATTGCAAAATTGCAATCTAAACTTGACTCAGAAATAAATGTGAATCATTATTATGATAGCACAAAAGAATCTAAATTGGTATACATCCATCCAAAAAATATTTATTAAGAAAATTATCATTATGAATACATTTCATATTTTTAAATCATTACATTTTGGGAATAACACTAACAAATAACAACTCCTAAAGTTATGTGGTAAATCTCACTCAAGTACCTAATATATCTCTTTTATATTGAATAGACACTAGAACTAGCCAACACAAAAAACTTAAAATATATTATAATATTAAATATTATGATCTAAAACGTGATAGAATAATAAGTAAATGAAGTGATGTTATAGAAAATTCTTGAGTTTTAGAGAAGATAGAAGTTACATATAGTAAAAATTTAATTCTAGATACTATTACTTAAAGATTAATTAGGACTTTATTGAAAATTTGGTAGATCACTCTATTCAGGAGATACTGTTTAATTCTATCAATTTTAAGTATATTTTGACTTTTATAAGATGATTTCCATTAGCTTGTATCAGATCTAAGTGGCCACCTATTGAATGATTGCTTATAATATTACAATGAAATTTATAGTAAAATGTCTCGATTGAACCTCTAAACATATCTAAATTTTTTATGTGAAATGGTTTGAATTGTATTAATTATATATTAATCGTAAAAAAATAGATAGATCCTTTTAATTTGTAAACTCTATTAAATATTATTTTTTATTCTAAAAATATCTAAATGGAATACGAAAATGATATGGAAGATCTAATACAGAATGATAGTGACTTTTCTAGAATCCCTCCTGATATTGGAAGGGCAGAATTACATAAAGTAACTGACTTTTATACTTTAGAAAGCATATTCATTTTATAGAAATCCTTATTTGGAGTCACCCAAATGTCCTTGTTGCGGTTTTATACAGGACATCTCAAGTATACTTTTTGCGCTGATCTTTCAATATATTCTGACTGTAATGGTCCAATGTTCTACTTTTCTATCATTAAATGGATGATTCTTCAATTATTTCTTATCCGGTAATTCAATTTTTAAGTATCATTTTAGAATATTCTTTATCATTGTTTTTATTAAAAAAACTGAGTAAGGAAATTATTGTGAAGAACATCCTAATTGCGATCCAAACTCAAGCAAAATTGAGTCAATCTGGAATTATGCTCCAAACTATGCTTCATTAAAATTTGGATAAAATGGTGGAATTGATTATTTCTTTGCAATCACAATATCTATTCTGATAATAGGAAATTATTTTTGGCTTAAGAAATAAACAACAGTAGATTTGTAAGTTCTAATTTTAAAATTGGGATATTAAATTTTGAGAAATACTAAAAATAATACATATTCTGGATCTATTTTAACTCCAATGGTTTTAAAAGTATTATAAATATAATCTGGGAATTATTATATAAATACATCGTATGACTTTGAAAAATATGAGGATTTATTATTTCAAAAATCATAATAATTTTATTTCAATGAAAATGAGTATTTATTATTTTAAACTTAGTCCTAAAAAAAGAAAATAGAAATTGATAAGAAAAATTCTTTACGATTAGATACTTATTTAAAAATGTGTTAAAAAAATCACATTAATTTTTTTTAATAAGTATGCAGCATAAGATTTTTTTAAAGTGTGTCCAACTAATTGCATAGATGAAGAAAAATAAGATTAAACACTAAAAATGTTAAAAAGATTTTTTTCTTCAAATTTTACAGCAATCACTATTAGTTATTTAGCTATGATAGTTATACGTGCAATATCACTATTATATAAATAATCTGTAGCATATATAGAGAATGAAGATTACAATAAAAACTGGTTATATGCACCAAAAGCTATATATACTGGATTGTAGTTTGGTGTTTTTTGGTTTTTTGAAAAGATTGCAAAGAAATTCATCTACAAGAGATATTTTTTTTTTTACAATATTGTAAGTTATTAGTTAATATTAGTACTTAATAGTGGTATTAGTTTTATTACCTTTTGGTTAAGGTGGTTGGGATGATATCTATAAAATTCATGTAACTACAACTTAACAAATAATGTTAGAGGAGGGTGGGGCTTTAGACAATATTATATCTGCAAGTTAATTTATCTTCTTGTTTCCACTTTTGATGTGGATATTTTAAGTTAAACGCTTGTGGGCTTATATTAAACTTTGCTACAAACGTCTTTATAAATTACAAAATTTAACTCAAATTGAATTAAATTTACTTTATGAAAAAAATGAAATGAATCTATTTGAAAAAAGGATGACAATTTATAAATATTATTTGTTCGCTCTTGCTTATTATTTATATTACCCTATGATTATTTAGATTACTTTGACTGGATTTGTTGTTATTTATATTGTGGATAAATTTACACTAGTAAAAGATTCGGCTCCTATTAAGAGAGATATTTTAGATGATTATGTAACTGTTCTCCAATCATTTTCTGTCCAGTTCTTTTCAGTAATTTCATTGTTTTAAATACTTTCATTTTATGTTGTACAAGATATCATACTTGCGGTTATAGTGGTAATTATTTGTTTAGTTATCGCGTATAAACTATTGAGAAAAAACACATATGTAATTACTGAGACATTAGATGAAGGCGATTTAAGAAAAATATTATCAACCTAACTTGAAACACTCAGTTATGATCAAGGATTTAATCCTTAAAATGGAAAGTATTTTATTCCTAATCAATAAAAACTACAACTGTATAAAAACATAGAAAAAAGACTTTAAAAATAATTTCAAGTATAATTTAATTATTTATATCAAAGTAAAATTCTATTGAGAAAAATACTAAAGTTAATGTATCGGATAGTGGTGAAAATTGATCAATATAAGAATAAATTATGAATAACATAATATTTTAATATTATCTCTTTTAATTATGTTGTTATATTCTACAAACTAGTCAATTAAGGAAAGTATTTTCTTAATTTTACTTGTAATATTAAAAATTTTAGATCTGCTTGATACATTTATTAAATTATTTTAATTTAAAATATAATTGTTTAATAAAAGTTAAATTAAATTGTTATAATATTGAAAGATATATATTAAATCAATTGTTCAATTGATATAAAATAAGATTTTATATATGTTAAATTTATATTAAAATCTAATTACAATTTAATTATATTATATTCTATTGTCAAAAGTAGATTAAAGTTTAATATTATTATTAAAGATTAAATCTTTATAATGATATTGTTATTAAACATTATTAAGATAGGG
This sequence comes from Paramecium sexaurelia, assembly GCA_000733375.1. Lineage (NCBI taxonomy): Eukaryota > Ciliophora > Oligohymenophorea > Peniculida > Parameciidae > Paramecium > Paramecium sexaurelia. The sequence goes on along the minus strand of JPFM01000008.1, from coordinate 717,759 downwards.
TAGATATTAATTATAATATATTTTAGATATTAGTAATAATAATTTTAGATTTCTATTTACAAACTAACTAACAATAGAATCTTGACTTTTAAGTAGATACTTAAATATTTCTTTGTTAAACAAATACATTGAATAAAGAAATTAATTTTTAACAAACTTTAATAGGGTATATGATTTGATTAATATAGAATTATGAACAGGATTAAAACTAAAAACAAGAAAATACTTATGTATACTAAATATGCAGAAATGAAAATAAGTCTTTTAATTCTTATCTTAAATGATATCTTAATTAGAGAAATAATTTTATATGCTAATTTGTTGAATGTAAATTAATATTATTAATAATTATTTTTATTTAGGTATTTCTTTATAATCATAATTATTAAATTTTAGCATATAAGAAATTAATGATACAAGTAAAAGATAATTATTGAGAATAGTTTTAAAAGATTAGAAGAATAAACGAAGCTAACAAAATCTCCAATTATTTACTTAATTATATAATTAATTCAAATAAAGCTTTTTCGAAGCTAATATCACAAAATAATTTAAAATTTAATTTTTTATTTAATAAAATTAAAATTATATCATCATTAATATCTTTGAAAAAGTTATTAAGTTTTTATAAAAATGTTCTTATACTATATAACCATTAATAAATGATTAAAATATTTTTGTTACCCAATATTTTTTCCATTAAGTAAATAATTTTAAGATTATATTGTTTTTCTAACGGTTAAAATGTGGAACTTCTATAACATATAAATATCTAAAACACTCTGTTGATTTAATCACAATGAATGATATCAAACAACTGTAACGAATTATTAAAATAATTATCAGTTATATTTAACTAATCAATATATTTACTTTTTAAATGCCTACTTTCTTCTTCCTGTCTAATTGAGGAAATTACTTGATAATATCTTAATCCTTCTGCATAAGAAGAATGGAAAAGTTAAAGTATATAATTTATAGTAGTAAATTTGATCATTTTGTTATATTCATTTAAATATATTAATTTAATAATAATATTGAAAAATTGATTAAATTTATGTGGAACTTTATTTCTATAAATCCTATTTGTTAAAGAAAGAAAATCGTAGATGATTAAGAAAAGTTATTATCCAAAATAACAAATACTAAAAGTAGAATAGATACATCAGCACCTTGGAGACCATCTCATTCGCTATCAAAATGGAATAATAAATATTCGCATGGTAATTAGTATCAATTCATAGAAAATAGTAGAAGAAAAAAAGAAAGTATATGAAAATAATATACTTTTAAATAAAATGGTAAATATTTCTAAATAAGGAAATAAAAGCATTACTTCTATACCCGATTTACCTAGATCATAGCAAATGACAAAAAAAATTCAAATAGAAAAGCTATAGCAAGAGAATTTAGTATTATTTGTGATATATTTAAAGCAATTACTGGATAGATTATAGACTGCATAAGCTACGTATAGTAAATAGTTTTGGATACCAGATGATTAAAAAAACTAAGCTTATAAATAATCGCATAGGCCAAGTGAATTTTTAGAATTATATTAGAAAATTAGCAATATAACTACAGCGAACTAGCAAGAAAACAAACAGGATCAAGATCAGCAGCAAGATTTAATGAAATACCAGATTCATGATAATGGATGTCTATATTTAATTTTCCATTCTTTCATATATTTTTTATTGCTTATTTTCAATTTCATATCTTCATCTTGTATCTAATTAATGTCAATTAATTGTTATAAAAAATTTTGTCCTATAAATACCCATGCAATTAGTTCAATTCCAAATAAATACATCATCAGATAATTTGATTAGAAATAGCAACCAATTACTTTGACGATGAGCCAAAGTCCTAAAGTAAAACAACTTAATTGTAAAAGACTGTAGAGGTATTTTCCATTGCTGACCATTTCTTGTTTGGAGACCATCAACATAAAAAAATCTCCTATATATCTAAATCCAAAAAACCATAAGCCAGCAATCAAAATGAAAGGTGATGTTGTATTAAATATACATATAATTGTTAGATTTAGAAGCATTTAAGCTGATATGTAACCATACTAAACACTGTATTCGTTAGACTTCTAATAATGTTGAGCATCGTTTTCAAATAACCTCATATAATACGCCATATATGAACTAAAATAATTGAAATAAAGTTCTGATGGTCTTATTAACTCTACCAGGAATGCACCTGTTCCAGAATAAAATAAAAATGTTATGTAATAGAGCTAAATTAGAATTTAATTAAAATACTTACTCCGTAATTCGTTTAGTTATCGAAAGCCTTCTGTAATTAAATATTAAATCCATTATATGTTATATTAAAAAGAGTTTCTGACGACTATAATAAAAAGGCAGGGATGACTAAAACATTTAGTATCAAATAGAAAAACATTTTATGGAAAAAAGATATATGGTATTATGACTATCGTTCATGTTTTTCTGCTTATGCTAAATAGATACTAAATAATGTTTACTTATTACATCTAGCAAATATAAAATTATTTGATTTATTGAAATTAAAATTATTGGAGGTATATTATTTTTGATTATTCTTCCAAAAGGCTCAGGTATTAAAATAGTCCATTTAAAAGAAAGAAACTCTAAACCAGGAAATCTAGATAAATATTAATATAAGGCTTAAGGTGAAGTAACAAATATAAGTAAAGTCATAATTAATAAATTTAGAATAATTGTTCTCCAAATTCTAATTTAATTACTTTCTATAGTGATATTAACCCAATTTATATCCAATAAATCAGGGGCTTATTAAATCTAATATTAAGTTAAGGTATTTTAATTGCATAATTTTAATTAGGTCTATAATCTATCAACACAAATAAAACAATGTCCTGATAACTTGAATGGTTTTTGTAACTATTAATCTATTTATTCCTCTAAAAGTGATAAATTTGGTAATGGATAGAATAATGGTTTCTGTAATTCTAGAATACCCAATTAGTATTTAAACAAGCACCTATTTTTTTCTAATTCTAATAGCTTAGAGTATTCAGGAATAATTGAAATACCCATTATTGTTCCTAGATCTCCTACATCATTTAAATATTTTAAAATTTCCAACATCATCATCACTCCATCATAATCATCGTGATCCATTCCTCTAATATGCAATGTCCTTATTGTATAATTAGTGAATTAATCTGTTGTAAACATTTGAATATAAATAATTTATAGCTCTTTTCTCAATTAAATTAAGATGGCAAAGATTACTAAAAGCAACATAGAGCTTATAATAAAATCTTAATTTGGTAAAATATTCAATTGCACAAATAACTTTTAGTAATCATTTAAATAGTTCCATGATATTTTACAAATCCCCATAATGAGGTAATAAAAAATGGTATAATAGCTTAAACCAAAAAACAATTTTTATTCAAATAATAATAAAGTCAACCCATCAAAGCCACATTGGTTTATAATTAAATTTATATTGGCTGTTTAAATTATGTTGTAAGCATCTCTTAATGATTTTATTTAAAATTCTTCAATAAATATTGGATATTAGAGCCATATGACTTTCCATAAAAAGATTGTTATAGCTATTAATGTGATATTAATGAAAATTGACGATCCCAACAATAAATAATAATCTGATTCTTCATACTGCATTTCAAATTTAATTAATAATAATTCTTTTTTTCTTTTGGAAAATAATCTAATTTAAATTACTTTTATCCATTTGAAACAGTATTTATTTAGTTTTTGAAATTTAGAATAGTTGAAACAAAAAAAAACAAGTATATCGTTTTTTTTTTCATTATTTTTATTAAACTCGGAAATATCAATTAATATGGCTGAAGAATCCGTTCCTTTAACTATTAGTCAAGGTCAGAAGAATTATAAAACAAGTTTAAATAATGAAAGAGAATCTTCTTAATTTTTTTGCAATAAGTGCTCAAAAGTTTAGGAATCGATGATTGACCATAAAATTGGAACTTGGACATTAATTTGTTGTGGTATCTGGTGCATACTGACATTTATTGGAGGGTTAGTACCCTTTTGTTGTAAACCTTGCAAAGATGTTGTTCAATATTGTCCAGAGTGCAATTAAAAAGTAGGAGAAGCACCTTTTTCTCCTTGCTGAATAATCAATGAACAATATAAATATAAATTTATTATAATCATAGAGTTGCCTAATCAACTACTTTTTATATTTCAACTTTCTTGTTAATGCTTAACATTTTTGAAAAAGCAGAAATAGTTAAAATATATCCAAAAATGCAATATAAAATAAATGTTGGTTTTTAAATACAATTATCTTATTAAACTGCAATTACGTTAAATGATATTGTTTCACCAGCAATTAATAAGGTTAAAAGTAATGCCCATTTATTATATTAGGAATGTTGAAGCAATTATCTCAATGAAACATTAACAATCCAAACACATATTTAAATATTTCCATACACATCGCAATTATATTCACTCCAATGAATAATTAAATGGCTAGCAAGTTGAATTGTTAGAAGGAATAATACCAAATCAGTTGTTCTAAAATTATAATTCATAATTTTAATATATAATTAAATATCATCATTATTTATGTGGAAATAATCAAAATATTTATAGATTGACCAAGCTAAATAAAAATTAATCTTATTTTTAATTACATTAGTTGTAAATTTTAAAGAACTCTAGCATAGTTTTAAGTAATTTGTATAAATTTATGTTCATTAACTTTTCTCTATGAAATATAATTCCAAATTATACTATGTTTTTCTTTATATAATATAAAAGGAGATGATAAAAGTATTACGATTGAAAATTTTAATCTAAAAAATAATCATTCTACTAGTAAATAAGTGAGCCGAAAACTTTTAGTTTTCTCTTTATATTTTGTAGTTTTTTGACTATTATGCGTGATACATGGTTTGAAACATAATTTTCATAATAAATATAGGTACATCCATTATATACTGATAGAACATAATAGAATGTTAAAGATAATTGAGAATTTTTTCATACGGACTTTATTAATAATTTTGAAAAGGGTTCAGCAATAAACTTTATAAAGGATAAAATGAAGTTATAGGTGAAACAGTAGCCATAATGATTATATTTAGACAATTTAGGTAATCAACAAAGCCTTATTGAAAACACCTTAACATCAAAGCGAAATTGAAGCTCTTATCACTTATGATAGTCAATATATTTTGAAATAATATAAAATTTATCTTTGATATAAATTTGATATTCTAAAGTTAAAATAATACATGCTTGATAGTAGATTTTTGTGAAAATGGAATTTGGGAAGTAAATTAACTAGAATTGGAAATTTTTCAGAGTAATAAGCCCCGACAATGTTATTTTTGGTTACTTAGAAGTAGAAAGAAACATACAACCCAAATTACTAAGCCTTTAGCATAATAATCTTAATCAAGTATGTTACATTCATTTTTCTTTGGTTGAAAATTGATGTTTGAATTTAAATAAAATTCAACTAGCATTAAATGTTGTAACTTAATTCTATAAATATTTTTTTAAAGTCTTAAATTTAATTGAATTCTCTACATTATTTAAGACTGAATTACTCAAAAATAATTAGTGGCTTTTATAATAAGAACACTATGATTAAAATGTATAAACTTAAATTTTGTAATTCATTATTATGTTTTTAAAAATAAGCATGATATTCAAGGTGTTGATATTTTTAGAACATTCACTTTGTTTATAAAATATAAATTGGTACCTTACAAAATACTAATTTACATTATCTTTAATACTTATTGAGTTATGGACTTTATGAATTAAAAAGATAACTGATAAAATATTAGGATTTGATGACTTATTATTTATTATGTATATTCATTAACACCTTCTCAAACAATAACTTCAGGATTTATAATTATTTAGAACTGAACATAATGGTGAGAACACATAGCTTGTTGCTTCCATTTTATCACAGGCTTTCATGGTATATATCATAAATCAGTTAGGATAATAATGAAATATTTGGAGTGTTGAATTATGATTACGATAAGTTATATTAAGAATTTGAGAGTTAAATATTTGATCATACCTATAAGTGGATTCTTGTATATTACGTGTAATCCTTGGGAAATGGAAATTATAGTGATATTGTAGGAACTGTTTCTTATTCTGATATAGAAGATGTTCAATTAACTAAAGAGGAACAGCAAATAAAAAACTTGGACGTTGTTTCAGACCCAACTTAGGTAAAGTATTATTGTCGCCTCAAAGCGCTTAAATTCTTTTTTGATAATTATAATCCAAATCTTGGGAGGTATTGCATTGGAGGAAGTTTTGCAATTTCATCAAAATATAAGGGAGGTAAATAATCTCTCAAAATCCTTGCGGATTCGTTTGAATTTATGTTGTCTAAAGGTTATCAATACTTAGTTGGATGGACACCTTTTGAAATTGCTAAAAGGTTATATGACTAACTTCATTATGTTTTGAGAGAGGAATAATCATTAGAGAATTTTTATATAGAAAAATTTTAATCCTATGTATTTAGAACGAGTAAAGCAATTTAAGTGTTATATGTATTTGACATTCATAAATCAATAATTAAACTAAAAGATAAATTGAAGAACAATTATGAGAGAATGTGAAATAATCATGAATTTATGAGAAATTAAAAATTAAAAATTTTTATAAATAAGAAATATTATTTTAATACTAGAAAAGTATTATAATTTTTAAAAAAACATGTTTTGAATTGCGATAAATATTCTCTAATTAAAATAAAATGAAATTCTTACTATATGATCTTGATTATCATAATAAACTGTAATCCTCTAATAAATCTTACACTTTGAAAATGATATACAAGATATTTTTTAAAATGAAAAGTTAACTGAGTAACTTGAATTATTAACTTTTATTTATGGAAAATTAAATTTAATATGTATATTTATCAAAATTTTCTCAAAAATTAACTAGAAGAACTAGAATTTGTTAGAACTGAATATAATGGTGAGAATACAGAACTCGTGGCTTAGACTTTAGCAGAGGCTTATACTGTAATTTTTTTTTTATCATTCAGAAAAAAAATGATTTATTCAAAGCATTAAATATAGAATAAGAAAAAATGTATGAAGAATTTAAGTCCTTTTTAACGAAGCATTCGTTTAAATGGATTTTAGTTTACTATGAGAAACGATCATATGAGAAAAAAATTTACAATATTATTGCAATAATTTCTTACACAGATGTAAATGATCTTAGACCATCAGAAGAAGAAAAATTAATAAAAAACTTTGATATTGTTCCTTAAATTTGTAAGGTTAGATAATATGTTCGCCTTAAGGCACTAAAATACTTTTTTGATAGATATAATCCAAAATATGGAGAATATTTTATTACAGGAGCCTTTGCTTTTTCGATAAAATTTATGGGAGCAAGACATTCCTTGAGAATATATACTGATTCTATTGAATTCATTTAATCTAAAGGCTATAAATATGGTTTTGGCTGGACAGCAAATGAGATAGCAAAAAACTTATACGACAAACTTCATCTTGTTTTGAGGGAAGAATAGTCATTATAAAATCTCTATATAGAAGAAACTAAAAATTATCCTTATGGTAATATCAAAATGATTTAAGTTTTATATATAGGGGAAGTTGATAAATCAATAATAAAATTGAGAAATATATTGAATAATAAGTAAATATGATTATTTGGATGACATAATGTAATATTTTATATTATAACAAATATTTATGAATAATTATAAATATTTCAGATAAAATCAATCTATTATAAAATTAAATCATAGTAGGTATTATCAATATCAGCTAAAGCCATAAGACGTTAATCTTCTGAATTATCGATAATTGGGGATGCGTCGTATCTTTTTATGCTAATAAAATTAAATAGAATTTACTTGATTTTTGAATCGATATTTTGCGTGTAAAAGCTCTTAAAATTAGTTCTGCATTATGGACATTAATGGCTTTTTTAAGACCACTTAGTTATGCAATCCAAACAGAATGAATGATTACATGAATCCAAATATACAAAGCGTAATATGAATTCTTCTTTTACAATATTAAAGGCTGAGTTTAAGCAGATGACACACTTTATTTCTTGTTATTTGCTAACTAGATCCATTTTAATTAGAGGATTATTATTTTATTAATATCATAAGATTATTTGAATTAACATTTTATAGTCTATTTTATGGATTGTAACAAAATAATCAATCATTGTCTGAATCCCACATTTTTGGGTCTAATTCATTTCCACCGTACTCATCTTCAAATGCCATATCAGCTCCCTCTTGCAACCTAATTTTTTTCAATTAAGAATATACATGAGCTCTTATTCATTTAGATGCTCAATCCACAATTAATTATATTCACTAAATTTTGTTTCTTTAATTTTTTCACACAATTCCTAATCATACTCTCTTAGAATGTCTAAAACTTCTTCTGACATCTATTTTACTTTTTTGTTTTTATCATTTAATTATTAAATTATCTAAATAAGTATTTCATCCCTCAAAATATGAATATTTTTTACTATTCCAAGATTAATGAAATTCCTATCTTATGAAACAGAAATTAATGCAGACAATACAAATATTGAACAATAAATTCTTCATCATCTCCCTTTTCAGTATAAACCTAACAGGCCGCATTTAATATTCTACTTTTAAATAATTTTTCAGCTGCATTTTATTAGGATGCTATTGATGACACTAACATCATTGTTTCTAAAACAATATCATCGTCAACCATTCCAACAGCCAAATTATTATGAAGAAACTCTATGAATGGATCATTCAATAACTTGATCCAATTTTCTTATAAATCTAATGCACTCATTATTCCAATTATTTCAAACTTAATATCCTCTTCTTTCCCTTAAGTTACTAATAATTTCATAAAATGTCTCACAAACCCTTTTGCACAAGTCTAAATCTCTGGATTCGTAGAATTTTCAATAACTCCCTTTACAAATCTAAATAATAAAGTATCTGAATTTGTTATAGCTCTTTAAACTATTTATTAAAATTCTTATTCTGTTATATGATCCACATTTCTTGAACTTGTCGATAAATTAACAGCTAATGCAATCAGTTCTTTTCCTATTATTGGTTCAGGAAAATGAAGCATTAATTTAAGTACTAAAGTCATGCATTCAGTAAAACCAAAAGTTAACCTGATTTTATCATCTAAAGTGAGCTAATACAACAAAACTATTGAACTAAATCGATAATTTGGTATTTTTAACATCTTAACGATGTCTGGTATTAGTCCATTTTATTCTACCTATGAACGAGCTTCAGAGTCAAAACTTAAATTTTTAAGAACGCCTATTGTATAGATAAAATAAATACCTAAGCTTAATTGCAACAAAACATTATTATCAGCACTAAAGAATCTCTTTAATTTTCTTATGCAATTTTCTTCCACCATTTACATTTTACATTCACTTACTATGCTTAATTTTTTTAAAAACAACAATGAAACTATCAATAAATAGAAATTATTTCTTTCAAGCATTCTTAATAAAAATGTTATTATTTTTCTTTTCCTCATTTTATTCTCTATAATTGGATCTTCTGCCATATTCATTAAAATTGTAAATCCTACATAAAATAATTTCTCCTATTTTGCTATCATGAGATTTAATTTTCTTAACTCTGATAATTATTAAGGTTAACCTTATTTTTCCATTAATTCTGCATATCTCAAATCAAATCTCTAGATTTAAGACTCGATAATTTTCATGGTTATATCTCCAATTTAATGCTCTGATAAAATTTAATGAAATTCTAAATAATTTGAAACTATGTAAAAAACACATAATAAATAGAGTGTAAGCTCTGTTGATTTTTTGTGTTCATCTCTCAATGTTCTTGATATTGTTGATAAGAATTATTCTGCAGTATAATATTATTTGAATACCATGAGATATCAATAATTCTAAATTTTCTTATCGAGCAGCTATTCCTAGAATATTCTTTGCAGCTTCTTTTTTTGGCTCGATTTTCTCATCATAAAATGCTTCCAATAATTTCTCAAGTAAATCTTCTGAATTCATTTATTTATTTAAATTATATCAATATTTCCTAAAACTAATATTCATATCAATTGGCAACAAGAATTCGTTTATGCTGGCTATTGGGATTTTTTAGAATCTAGTATTTCTTTCTACTTTTTATTATAAGCAATTCTTATTGCTGTATCAAATAATGGTTTTAATCCTTCTTAAGTTAATGCTGAAACTTCAAATAATTAAGCATTAATATTTTTAACTAATTGTTCAGCCTTTATTTATAAACATTCAATTACCGCTGATTTTTTCATGTGTCTCGAATTACTTTCATCTCTCATATCGATTTTATTTCCTACAATTAACTTTGGAACTGAGGCTAATTTATCTTTGTTCAATTCAGGATACCACTAAAATCAAATTCAGAGTTATACCTTCTCAAGGGCATTCTAAAAAGTTGTGTTCTCAGTCACTGAATAAACAATTAAAAAAACATCTGTCCCATCATAGCTTAATTAACGAACTTGATTATATCCTTCCTATCCAGCAGTATCCCTAATATAATTATAAACTATACCATAAACTTAAATTGACTTCTTGCCCATCTATATGGACTTTTGATTAATAGTTTTCAAAAACAGTTGGTACATATTCTGTCGGAAATTTATCTGTTGTATAACTACATAAATTTATTTGTTTTAACTAATTTACCTTAATAATATACAAGTCTTTCCAACTGATCCATCCCCCACAACTAACAATTTTATTGTTAAAGGTTCTGCCATTATATAAAAAAGTATTTTTTATAATTAATTATTAAAAGCTTAATATTAAATGATTATACAAGTTTCGTTATTTTCATTTTTTGTTGAAATTCATTCATAAAAATTAGATTTCATGCACAATCGAAACCAAATATTAATTAAAATTTTAGATGCAAGTTGTATAAGTTATGATACATTATTATATCAATTAGCTTGATTACTTATGTACTTTAAGATTTTACCAGTTATTAATTAAACAAATGCGTCATGAACTTTAATCATTATTAAATTATTTTATCTAATCATGGTAAAATATGAATGTTAAAGATGTAAGCACTTATAAAACTACGATGGTTAATGTAGTAATTGTTTAGCATGGGATGCATAGATGAAATAAATAGAAGATCTAAAAAGATTGAACAGAGAAATAAATATTGCTTTTTATGCTGATGGAGGTTGCTGTGGTTGTACAGAAAAAAAAAGAAGAAATTCTTTTTATATATTGGGAATTTTATTTTTGATAATTGGGTTAGTTTTTCTTATTGGTCAGCTTGGAGAAAATCCTAACGACACAGCCATGGGTCTAATTGGATTAGGAGTTATTTGGCTAATAACTGGATTTTGTTGTCCAAACGGATGTTGTGGAGAATACAAAAGAACGAATTAAGGGTTAATTGAATGAAGTTTATATATTTTGCAATTATAAATATATAGAATAGAAAGACAAAAAATAATAAATCAGTATTATTTAAATCAATTTTAAATCTAAATTGATTATCATAAACCTTATTTAAAGCAATTTATTTAACTTTTCTAAAGCTTAAAATATAATAACCTTAATCGAATAGAAATTTTGTAAAATATATTCTACATATTTATATTCATAATCATGCTCCTTCTTCGACAAATTAGACTTTAATATTAAGTTATTAGCCAGGGCCTCGAAAGTCACTAGTTATATCTTATTGAGACAAGGATTTCTGTGCTAATAAACGCTTTTCTTTGAATCCTTTTATTGCGTAATATTCAAGTTTTTTAGCAAAGAAATCTGTTTTCAGTATATTTGCAAAGGTGAACTTTAAGTCTTCTAATGCAATTTTTGTATTTAATTCCTTTATTTAAATTTGATAAATACCATTACGATATATTTATCTAATCCATTAAAAGTAAATTTTACTTTTTCATAGTCCCCAAACTGGAGCTTTTAATTAGAATCATTATTTGTAGCAGACATCCCTTATTATTATATTATTTTTATATTTTTGATTATAATTTAAGAATTTAATGTTGGTTTATAAATACAAATCAGATTAGAAAAATTTTTGAGATTGATGATGTTCTGTCTTAGTAGAGTGGACTTTATACAAATTTTAAATAAATTAAAGTAAAAATAAACTTGGTTTGATATACTTTACTAATATCAAATTAACTTGGTTGATTGTCACAAATTTATTATTTTCTTCCTAATTAATATGAAAAAATTAATTTTCCAAATATTAAACAATTGCTTTGGTTCCTATGTAAAAAATATAATTTTAATATATTTTTAGTATATAATTATTAGAATTTCTCATCCTTCAATTAAACTCTGATAGTTACCATTTGCATATAAATTGAATCTCAAAATGTTAAATATTTCTTACAATAAATCAAGATTTATATTTAGAAGAAAATAATCTTTTAAAAGTATTGGGAACCACTATTCCTTTATAAGAAGACCACAATAAATTATGTATAAATTATTTAATTAATGAATGTACTCTCAAAATGCTACTTTTGTTGTTTGGTCTATCAATTAAACATCAAATTATTATGTATTTATAAGTGCTAATCTCAACTAAGTGTTAAAATTGATAAAAAATGAAGTTTTATTCGGTTGTGCTACACTATTTTAGAAGCATTCTAGTAAATTTTTATATTCTACATCCAATCAAAAGTTAGACATCCAATTATTCTTAATTAGCCAATCAGATTTAAGAATTTTGTTTAAAAATAACGATTGGGTTTATAGTTTTAAATATTAAATAAAATGGGTCCAACAAAATCACCAAAAGCAGAAGCAAAAAAAACAGTAAAGACTGTTAAAGCCAAGAAAACAGATGAGAAAAAGAAAGCAAGAAGAAGATAAGAAACCTTTGCATTATATATTTATAAAGTTTTGAGATAAGTTCACCCAGAGATTGGTGTTTCTAGAAAAGCTATGAATATCATGAATTCATTCATTAATGATATTTTTGACAGAATTGCACTTGAAGCAAGCAAATTAGTCAGATTTAATAAGAGAAGAACTCTTAGTTCAAGAGAAATCTAAACTGCTGTTAAATTATTACTTCCAGGAGAATTGGCCAGACATGCCATTTCAGAAGGAACCAAAGCAGTCACCAAATATACAAGTGGTTGATTTTTTAATTTTAATTAAATTCAAATATATTGTAAAAGTGACTCTTCCTATTCTTGTAGTTCTTTTAATAATTATATTTTTTAATCCAAAAGTATTTTATTACTCTGTTCATTTTCCATTTCTTTTATTTCCTTTTCTAATCTAGAAATTCTTCGAATCAATTATTCATATCCTTAATTTTCATTACTAAAATATTATTCAACAGCATTGTCTAATCTTGAAACAAAACTTGTTTTCTTTTCACTTTAAGTAAATCTTAAATCATCTTTTCTCGGTTCTTTGAGTTTGTGGATTACCTATTTTAATTTTTCAATTTATTCCTATTATTCGCTTAATTATTATCTATCATTTAATTATTAATCCATTATTCTGCTTTAATCAATTAAAGATTAATGTAATTCTTAAGATAAACTCTCTATTTACGCATCCTTTGATAAAACTTCTTCTTCTTTTTTAAATAGCTCTTCCTCTAATTAAGATATAGTTGCCTTTAATTTATTTTCTAAAGTGTCAAAGATGCCCTCTTTATTTGATAATTCTTCCACTAATTTTTGTAATTCATATTGGCAACTTTTTAATTAGATATGTAATATTTTGTTTTCTTCTTCCAAAAGTGCTGCCTTTTTTTGTAATGCTGCCATTGCATTAGCAAAACTAATTTTATCAATTAATTTTTACGTACGCTCTTGATTCTGACATGTTTGTTAAGTTATTTTATTTATAAAATTTATTGAAATTTTATTATTGTTTTATTTTTACAATTAAAATATTGCATAGTTTTATCAAAATTTATATTATCAATCAAACTATATGAGATCCATAATTTTAAATTAAATGACTAATATTTCCCTTTCAAACTTATTTCATTCTAATTGCTAATTGAAGTTAAAAAACTTTTAAGTTATCACTTAGATTTAAATGTTAGGATCTTCAAAAATTCATATAGAATTGCAAATTAAGCTTAAGAATTTAGAATTGTGAATTTTTATTTTTAATTATTATCATGAATAGTGAAAATGCAAAATTAAAAAAAACCAAGGATTCTATATTAATAAAGAAAAATGGAAGATACTCAGAAGAGTTGTAAGAATTAGCTAGAAAAAGGTAAATTTATAATATAAACAAAAAAGAGCAATATATATTTTGGTAATTGAATGTGGAATATTGATTACTTATTTGATTTTTCTTATTGCTTATGCAATACAGGACAAATTTCAGCTTCTATATTTACTCATTTAGATAGGACTTGTAATATTTATTTATATTTACTAAGGTTTTCTTTCAAATTCTTGCAATATTTTTCTCAGTTCACTCTTTAATATTTTTTAAAGATTATATAATCTCCAAAAGTCAAAACATGTAAATTATGTTATTTCATGTTTCAGATGCATTTTGTTAAATTGTTCAATGATTGCTCCATTGGTTCTAATGTATTTGTAGGTGGAATCTTTTATCCTACCAATAATTTTATAAATCATTTATTTGGCTTCTAATATAATACTATGTATAATGGATTAGTATCTCATACGCACTTTTGTAATTGATTTCTTGAAATAGAAATAAAGATATAATTTATAGACAGGTAAATAATTTAATTTTGACATAAGCACTTCACAACCAAAAAAGTTTTGAAGATTTTTTAACTAAAAGCATTATGAGCAAATCTGAAGAAAATATATGAAAAAGATAGAAAAGCAAGGATTTAATTTAAATGACTATTAATTTTTATAAATTTATTATATTTTACATTTGAGGAGAATTCTTTATAATAAATTTATAGAGATTAAAATCTTTATTCAAATTGTTAAAAATTTACTAACTCCAATTATAAATTTATTTTAGATTGAATTTCAATTAAACAACTAAAAATTACAACTATATCAATGTGTGCATATCAAGTAAATTAATTTATATAAAAATCAAATATTGAATGAGAGTTTAAGAAAATCCCAACAAAAAATGAATTCTAATACATAATAAGATTATCAATCTAAGAGGATCTACAATTAATCAATAACAGAAGGCTATAAATTAAGTTTTTTATAAATTTAAAAAAAACTAGAAAATATAGTTGAAGGCTATATTATAATAATAAAAGCGTCAAATAACCTAATTGGAATACAATTGAAATTAACAAAAAGCAATTAATATTTGTAATATTGATAAGAATTTGAAATTAAGAGATATTAAATTTCAAACTGAAAATATAAAATACTTTTATGATTTTGAATTCAAGAATTTTGAAATAATTTTTCCTTAATTATATTAAAAATTTAAAAAACAATTAAAAAGTGTCTTTTTAGTTTAAATAAATGTCTAAGTTATTAATTTAAGAATAAGACATACAATCTAATTTTTATTGATTAATAGCAACTAGGGTAACTGTATAATTTAAATTTAAAGTAATGTATTATTAAATAATATCTTCGCAGGAAATATTGATACATAATCTCAAAGTAAAAGTAAAAGTAACAGAAAAACACGAATATCAAAAAAGTAAATCTTCAGTAAGTTTGTTAGAGGGGATTGTATATATTATTAAATAAATATATTAAATGAAAAATGTCAATGATTCACAATAACTTTTTTGTTGACTTATTTCTAACTAACAGTTTATAATATATATATTAATGAAGATTAATTCTGCTAGTTAATAAAAGTTAGCAATGTCTAGACCTTAGACAACTCCTTAAAAGGCAGGATAGTCACCTATAAAAAAGAATAAGTATGAAAAATAATTAAATACAAGGTATTTAGTTTAATCAGGGGTTTCATCACTAACTAAAACTGATAGTAAAGTATCAAAATCAACTGCATTATCACATGATTTAATTTCTTTAATAAAAAATGGAGGAAATGCTCATCATAATGGCTTGCCATTAGATGGAAAACAGAATTCTCGCAGTAAATGCATTTTGGATATAAATGATGCAAATTTAAAAAAAAATAGACCAAATTCAAGACAATAAATTCAACATTTAGTTAAAAGCAAAAAACCTGATAGCAATCTTAAATATCATGAAGAGTTAATCTAAAAGCAATTTTAGAAATTGTTGGATCTACAAAAACAACATCAATAAACTCATAAATCACCACCATAAATACATAATAGAGCTATGAGTAATGGTGATTTGAAGCCAACAAGTGACATTGCTAATAAATTAATTGAATATATAAAGAAATAATCTGCAAAGAAAATAAAGGGTTATAGATCTATATCTAATCCAGATATTATTGTGACTGATAGAAGATTAATATCAAAATATGCAGTAAAGTAAATAGATAATATAAATTTGATAGAACTCAAGCTGGGATGTTACATACTAAAGAGGAGAAAGTAAATTAAGATTCTTATGCAATTCATGAAGGAATAGGGAATATAGATAATTCATATTTACTTTAAGTTTCAGATGGACATGGAATAAATGGTCATGAAGTTGCATAGTTTGTTTAAGAAAGATTACCGATAATAATTGATTAGTTATTAAAATCTCATAAAATTGGAAAGAATGATTAAGACATGATGATACAAGTGATATTGAGATAAGCATTTGAAAGAACAACAAAGGAGTTGTATTCATCAGGAATTGACATCAATTTTAGCGGAGCTACAACTGTGTGTTTATTGATTATTGAAAATTTTGGATGGTGCGCAAATATTGGAGATTCAAGAGCTATTCTTGGTAGATAGAAAGATGGATTACACGTTTTTGAATTATCTCACGATTAAAAACCAGATTTACCAAAAGAAGAAAAGAGAATTATATAAAATGGAGGGAGAGTACAAGCATATTCAGACGAAGAAGGAAATCCTGTAGGTCCAGCAAGAGTTTGGTTATTGAATCAAAGTGTTCCAGGATTGGCAATGTCTCGAAGTTTTGGAGATTATGTAGCAGCTTAAGTAGGTGTAATCTCTATTCCAGAAATAATCACGCACAAATTTTAAAATGACAAATTCCTAATCATGGCATCAGATGGAATTTGGGAGTAATTATTTGAGTTTTATTTAAGGTTTCTCGATAACAAATGGATTGTTGAAGTTGTCTATGGATATTATTTGAAAAATGATGCTGAAGGAGCTGTTGAAAGATTGGTAAAAGAAGCCACTGAAGCATGGCAGAAAGAAGATGAAGTTATTGATGATATCACCTGTATTGTTGCATTTTTGAATTGATAAACCATAATTATCTTAACGATATATATTATGACTTTTCAAAGCTTAATATCAATTAATTATATTATTTTAATGTCAGACAAACCAAATATACCTGCACCTAATTCCTTAGTCAAATATGCAAGTGCCACTTTGGTCTCTACTTCTGGAAAACCTATAAAGGATAAAAAGAAAGGAAGAGATGCAGCTCCTTAATCAATTACTAATGCATAAACAGAGGATATATTAAATTCAATACTTCCCCCAAGAGTACAATGTATATTTGCTAAAATAGGAATACACAATGGAAAAATAATAACTTTGGATTTAATGCGTTTCTTCCACTCCAGCCAAAAGAGTAAATAAATTTTATATCAATAAAATAGGAAGATGTTATTTTACTTTAGGAAAATTTAGATAAAAAATTATAATAAAGATAAGCCAGAGAAACTGGAATATGTCCGATTCGGGAAGAATTATATGCTTAATGTTTTGATGAATTGATAAGACAAGTAATATCTGTAAGTTACAATTAGATTACAATTAATTGTGCTGAAAGAGGTCTATTATTAGTTCGAGTCAGAGATGAAATTAGGTAAACAATATAAGCTTATCAAACCTTGTATGAGAGTTCTATTGCTTTTGGAATGAGGAAAGCATTATAGGCAGAATAAAGAAAAGTAAAAGTTTATCCAATAATTTTAAGACTGATTATAACAATAAAATAAAACAGTTAGAAACAGAATGTCAAGATTTAACTAAACAGGTTGAAAAGATAGAGAACACTATAGAAGATATGTAAAGACAGGATTAAGAATAATAAGAACATGAGGAAGCTAAACATAGAGATTAAGTTAATTTCTTAAAAAACGCTAATAAAGTATACAAAGAAGAATTAGAGAAATTTTTAACAGGAGCAAATGTTAAAAAATGATTAATATAATATTATATTTGAAAAAAGTTACCATATTTAGTTTTAATGATAATAATTACTAATCAGATATATATTGAGAGAAATTTTTAAAGGATTACTTGATTTAATTTCTAAAAAGCATGAAGAAAGAAAATTTATAATAATTCAAAATAGAATTATGAATAATCAACTATTTTCATTAAATGTTATAATATATACTAAATTTAAATTAATAAAATATATTTAAAATAGAAATCCTTAACAATATTAATTGTTACAGATCAAGAATTTTGGCAACTCTTGATTAGAGTACAGGAAATTCGTTTTGATAATTTAGAATGATAGTCAATGAAAATTTGAGTAATTATTCTAATCGATTATAAAATTTGAGAAAAGTTGCTATTACATAATTAAATGAAGAAAAGGTTGATTACTTGTTAAAATATTTGTAATTAAATAATTGGTCAACTATTTTCAACAACGGGAGTGATATTCCAATAAAGTATCAAATGTAAATAGAACTGAATTGATTATAATTAAAGCAGTAATAGAAATAATATTATTTGCAACTTAAATAATATCGACAATTAAGACTACGAATCCAACTTTATACTTATTCATCAACATATAAGCAGGTTTAGTGAATAATAGCAACCCTAAAATCTTAAAATTTAATATTTAAATTTTACCGCCAAACCAATATATGTGAATAATTGACCGGTAGTAATAGTTTTTTATAAAAATAACTGTAACAGACTATTAAGGGAAATCATAAAAGAAGCAAATGCAGAAGTACCAGCGGCTTCTCTTGCTATTATTTTGTTATGTAATAAAAATGAAACCATTATAATTCCCCCTCCCATACCAATAATTCCTGTACTGAAACCTGCTAACCAACCTGCTAAATAATATTACCAAAATATTTTTCTTGGTGTAAAAAATCGGTTGTTGATTCTATATTATACTAAATCTTTAAAATATTCTTCATTTCTTTTATTCCAATAAATTATAGATGTATAAATAAAATTTGCTGCTAATAACACAAGAATAATTAAATTATTCTCAACAGAACATGGATCCAAACCTATGATTGAGTTATTATGATTATTAGCTCTCATCATAATGATTGTTTAATTAATTATGAAGGATCCTATTACAAAGCTAATATTCTTGATTTAAAATTTATTATGGTCATTCACATAAAACTCATGGTACTTATTTAGCATCTTTTCATCAAGATTTGTTTCTTTTGCCATTTCATCTCTTGTCTTGATTTTCTCCGACACAAATATTTTATTATTTCTCTTGTCTTATTCTAATTGTCTTTGAGTAAAAGCTATTATATACCAAAGAAAATACTAAATTTCCAAAGGAATGGAATTGCTCCTATCAAGAAGCATAATTAAATGAGGTAAATAGCAAATTAAGGTAATAGTTGTTAGAGCAGAGCACCTAAGCTAAAGGCTATAGGGATTGCTTAATTGAATATGACATTAATATCAAAGTTCACAAGGGGTAATTCTGGGTTGTCTGGGTGTCTTTTTCATAAATTTATGAAGATACTTTTCAAAAAACAAAAACAATAAATTTCCAGCTGTAGTTGTGAATAGAAAACTGTCCGCAACTTAGGTTGCAATTCCAGCTGGATAATTTAATAAAAGATTTAAGATAGGTCTTTTAGTCATTCCACTTCCCAAGCCTCCTAATATTCCGATTCCCAGAAATATTGGAATCAATGAATAAACAAAACCTGTATATGGAGTTAACTCTAAGATAGGATCATGGACACATGTAAAATCGGCTTCATTCCATTCACAATTACTTAAAAGCCAACATCCTTTATCAGGATCGCATGTTTAACCACTCATTTGTTATTTTATATACTTAGTTCTTTTTGACAATAAATATCAATATATCAATTAATAAATCATATTTCGAACTTTCTTTTAAAGTTTTTTCTTGTTGTTTCTTTTGATAAAAATTTAATATAAATTTTAATGGACTCATAATATGAGGAAGGAGAAATAATACCACAACAGAGTGATAAATTAGAAAGTATCCATAGTGAATCTTCTTTACGTTCACTTGTAACAATCTATATTTAAATTCTAGAGTGATATAAATGAAGATAAAAAACTACTTAAATGTTAATAAGAAAATCTGAGTTCTTTTTCATATGTTTGTCCCATCTATAATTTCTTAGGTTATTGTTCATATGCTGGATGCAAGTATTTATATTTTTATTCTTTTAGAAAAAGACACATCATGTTATAGGATGGATTTGAATAATTCATCACTGAGAATATGCAAATATTGAATTAACTAATAGCTAGTGGGTAAAATATCAGAGTTCCTTTTCTAAAGATATTAAATAAAGAAAATCGCAATTCAAAACACTAGGTATTTAAACCAATAGTTATGACTAATTACAATCAAGAACTATGTGAAAAATATAAAAGAGATTTAACTACTAAATTAAGAAAAGATATTGATAAAATGCAAGATAAACTTAAGACAATATTTTATCTCAAGAAATGGGTGAGATGCAATTTTGTAGATGCAAATGATTTTAGCGAATTGTACTGTTCTCTAAATTCTACATAAAAAAATCATTTTATGAACTTTTTTAAAGTTCTTGAGTTATAACCACCTTCATTTCAATGATCATTATTCATATAAAGTTTGTTTCTGTGTATATGTAAAATTATTATACAAACATTAATTTTGTATGAACAAATCAAAGAGGAAAGTTTAAGATTTAATTTTTAATATAACTGAATTTTGATATTCTATTTTCATTTCTTAAAAAGCAAAGAAGGCAAGTATTTTAAGTTGATATAAAATTCAATACTCTCAGAAATTGTAGATGTTTATATTTATGTATTTCATTTTATTACTTCAATTTTACTGTCTTATATAGATAATTTCAATAGATAAATATAGTCTTAGATTTTATTAAAATTAAATGAACTTCGTTTTTATCAAATATATTTAAGATATCTAACAATAACATTATAATTGAATTATGAATTAGTTGATAAGCCATTATTATTTAAGGAATATTTTATCTTAATTGATTTGTTTATTTAACATATATATCTAAGTAAACTTAGTTTTCAACATTTCTATCATATCTTTTTGATATAAAGGTAATTGGAATTTAAAGAGTCGAGTTCATTTATATAAAGGAATCAATCTCAGAGATAAGAATGTTTCAACAGATTTTTGTGATTGCTATAATTAACTGCTTTAGAACCCTTATTAATATGATTAAAAGAGATTATTTGTCATTTCATTAAGTTTTTGAATAAAGAGTATAGTTTAAAAGTCACTAAAGACGAATTGCCTAAGTTAGAGGTTCAAGCTATAATGACTCTGATTATTCAAAGCTAATCGATCAAATATCTGGGTTTTAGTAGAGGATGAGAAAAAGAAATCATTAAATTCAAGAGTAACAAATATAAGCAAAAAATGAGTTACTATCTTAACGACTATAATCTATTCAGAAAACTGAGCCTAAATTACAAATAAATGACTTAAAAATTTTTAGTTCTCGGAAATAGTTTCAACTGCAATTTGATCGAGAAGTATCGAAGCAAAATTCTCGACTGAGAGATCGATTAAAGTCAATGTATATATTTATGTAATATAAAGTGAGTCCCAAATAAATAGAAAATCTCTGAATTAAGATTTTATGAAACATTAAATTACTTTAGAGAGAATGCAGAAGTTTAAGAGGAAAAATAATAGATGTGTATTAAAATCGTTAGAAAGAATAGAAAATAATGAATCACAAAAATAATACCTAAAGTGTTATACATAAACAATAAAAACTGAGCCAGATAAAGATTACAGCGCTTGTAAAACGAATACTAATAAAGCACTGAGTTTCATAAATCTTATTGATTGATTTTAAACCATAGGCCAATCAAATATATAAATTGTATAAATTTAGAATTATATTTCGTTATTCTGCAAAATCTTACCTTCTATATAATTTACTGAATCATATAAATAGGCTTTCCTGATCCATGTTTGTTAGTTTGATTAATCAAATTATTTATACAATATTTATTATACTTCATATAATGATCTTACTAATTTTGCGTTACTAGTACATAATTACCAGCTTATGTTCTTATTATAACTTAGGCTACATTTGTTAATACCTTATATCATGTTCTTAATTTTCTTATTATTGTCAAAGGAAGTAATACTTAAGAATTTTTTATACATTTTATATTTTAATATTATGCCTAATATATTAAAGATCTAATTAATTTATCTCAAACTTATAATTGATGCTTGTTTGTCAATTAACTATAAATTTACACTTAAATAAGTATATACTAAATTTTGATAAAAATGAATTAGCTCTTCTTTTAGGAGAATAGAAGAACTAGCTTTTAAATCTACTAAAAAGAATATGATAAAAACTGAGTTATAAAATATTACCCAAGAGTTTATTTCTTTATCAAGTATTATTTTATATGATAATATAAAAGTTGAACAGATACTTAAAGATAACTAAATATAAATACTTATTTTTAATTATTGATTTAATACTACCCTAAATTTTATCGAATAAGAACTAAAATGTTTTAAGCTACTCCTATTTGAATCTGCTAAATGATTACTCTCATTTTTTGGCTTAGGAACTTCTAAAGATTCTATCAAATAATTAAAATTGAACTAAATTTAATTAATAATAAAATTAAATTTTGGATTAAAATTTAACCCAATATACTGTTTAACAAATAATTGATCATACTTTTAAATTATTCTATAGGCTTAAAATAATTTATTTGTTTTGAAGATTAAAAATTCTTCCAATTCATCAAACACCTTAACGTGTTATTTCAAATTAACAGTTTTATAGAAAATCGATTCTGAATGAATATTGTTCGTTATTCAAGTTGAGCTAATAAAACTAATAGTTAAATGAAATCATCATAATTTGCTGTCGAATATTATATTTTTTAAGCTCTTAGCTTCAATATTTTAACCGAAACTTTATTTATCAAGTTTTAATTAAAAATTATAATGTTTGGAATAGAAATTTTTTGAACTAAATATATGTATTCATTTATTTACATTTTTACTTAACAAATTTAACTTGTATAAATTTAATATATATATATTTAAATAAAACATTCTAGGTATAATTTTTTTTTCTTTTTGATTATATAACTTTAGGTTTACTTTATTATAATTCACTCGAAAAGTCTTTCTAAAATGTCATGTCTTTATCTAGTTTAATCTATTTTATGTTAATTAAGGTTAAGTTGGAATCATAATAATAATTAATAAATTACTTGCTAATGAGAAGTGTTATACTATAGTAAAATGATAATATCTTTTCAATTATTTCCCGAAAAAATGCATAAAATATTTTCATTTTTTATATTTTAAATATAAACTATTGAAAAATAAATTGTCTTAAAATTCTAATATCAAAGAATATTGTAAAAATTATATATCAATATTTTATTTTTTATCTTTAAAATAATTTAAGATGATTCATAATTATCCTGGTTGGAGTGGCCGAAGAGTTATTTTATAAAGGGAATTCCCTTATATGGGTAATCTTTGATTGTCTTTATAAACAGCAGATGGAACAGCAACCGTCTTAGCTAATTAAGAAGGTAAAATTATTGTAGTAGACAAGGGAATTGATGTTTATTGTACTGCTGATTAAGGTTAGATAGTAATTATAGGAGGTTTACTTAATGTTCTTGCCTAGGAATTATATTAGTTGTTAAAGGTATTATCATAGTTTTTTACATTGTTTATGGAATTACACTTGTAGTTTGAGGAATGGATTAAAATTGAGTAGTTACAACTGCAGGATTATATTAATATATGTAGAATTAATTGAGTTTATGGTTTAAAATAAGATTATTACCAAAAAATTACATTTCAAAATATTAGTAAATTTTAAAACGCAAGATAATATAAAAACTGTTAAAATATAAAATTATCTAAAAATTAGTTCAATATGTGATTCAATCAGAGATAAATTACATGTAAACTATTTTTATAAATTTAAGAGCATTTTTCATTAAAATATATACCTACCAAGATCTCTAGATTTTTTTGATATAAACTTCATTATAAATAAATTTCCATTAATTCTAATAAAAATCAATAGATTAAATGATTATTTGAACATAAAATTGATAAGGCAAACATTAACAATAAACTACAAGTTTTCTATCCTTAGACTTGATGGATTTCTAGGATTTTATTTAAAAAATATAGTACAATCATTATTATGAGTATTTATAAAGATGTTACACATAAATAGATGTTTAAGGGCACATTTAAATAAATTATATATAGATAATATTTTAAAGTATAATCATAAATTAATTCTACATTGTAAATTAAATTCTAATATTGGCAGAATATTTTTGTCTATGGTCTACTTAAATAATTTATTCATAATGTAAAGTTTGAATTCTGGCAAAGTCATTAGATTATGGCAAGAATGATTGTATATTGAAAAGTTTAATTTATTAAAATTTTATAAATGAAGATATATTAAACACTTATTTAATTAAGAAAAGTACTGAAAAACAAAGATTATTTTGATTTGGAGGATATTGTTAATCTTTAAGATTCGATTTATGCGTATAATATTAAATGAAGAAATATCTTAATCTTATTAGCGATGTTTATATTTGTTTTAATGTATTTCAAGTCTTTTTGAGGTTAATAAAAATAAAGATAATACTTTGATACTTGATATGGGCTGTAGGGTAATTATTATTTATATTTAAAGAACTTTTTCGCGCTTTTAAGAGGTATATAATAAATGGCTCATATTTATAATAGTAAAATGGAAAATATTGACCCATCAACGAAGAGGAGAAAATAAACTAGAGTTAGAAAATAATTAGTAAACAAGACTGTGCATGAGGAAAGTGAAGAAAATTACGTAATTGAAGTGCAACAGAAAGTAACGAAAAAATATCAAAATTATTTACATTCCATACAAAAAATGGGTGATTTTGATTGGACAGACATTGAGAATACAAACGATGTAAACGTTATCTATCCAAGTATGCAATATCATCTATAAAGTTCAATTTTTGTAAGCATCTACTTTACAATTTATGATTGCAGCAATGTATTTCAATAGTGATCATGAATATCTCAAACATAACCTTTAAGAAGTTTAAAAATTGACCAAGAAAACTGAATAAATTAATGGAATTTTGCAATAAGAGTATAATTATCGTTTAATTAAAGTGATTGTAAAAAATAGAAAAATAAAAAAGGCTATGATGTGAATGATGATATATTCATTTTAGAGATGAGACAATTAAAGATTTAGGATTTGGATGAGATAATTGCTAATTAAGAGTATCATTATTTTTATTTTTTTCAGATTAAATTTAGAAAAAATTTAGAAGGAAAATGAAAAAGCTATTGAAAATTTCATAACAACTGATATACCTTAACTTAAACCTACTTTTAAAACAGATTAATCCAATAATCTTTTGAGAGACATTTCTGGATTAACAGAATTTGAAAGGTAATACATAGAAAAAATAGAATTAAAAATCTAAACAGAAGGATAAAATGATTTTACATAAGAAACAGGTAAAAAGACATAGGGAGGTGGAATTCATTTATAACCAATTTTAGACGATGCTCTTTGTTAAGTTTGTAATGACGGTGATTACACTGATGATAATTTAATAGTATTCTGCTCAAAATGTAATATATCAGTGCATTAAAAATGCTATTTAATTGAAGTAATACCTAGTGAAGACTGGATATGTGATGTATGTTAAACTTTTGGGCCTAATGGGTAATATTTACGTTGTGCTTTGTGTCCTAAATTAGGAGGAGCTATGAAAGCAACCTAAATTGAGGCTGCTTGTTTTGAACATCTTAATCAAACATATTTCGAATCTTAAGGTGAAACCATGATGAAAAATGATTTAGTTTCTAAATTATGTAAAAATTCTTAATAATTTAAAAGTCTAGTAAATAGAAGATGATTAAGAATTATATTATGATTATAGCAAATTACCAAATAGAGATATTAGAGATCTCGAAAATAATAAAGAAATTAAAGAACCTTAACCTTAAAAAGTTTGGATTCATTTATCTTGTTTTTATTGGTCTCCTGAATGTTTTTTAGATGAAAATTAAGACCTATTAAGAGGTGTAGATAACATTAACCAAAAAAGGTTTACTCTTAATTGTAGTATATGCAATATCAAAAAGGCTGGAATGTGTATTTAATGTGCTAGGGGTAATTGTTAAACAGGATTTCATGTTGAATGCGCAAGAAGATCAGGAATATTTTTAACATAAATTATTGTTAATACAAAACCAGATTATTAAATATTTTGTTAAAAGCATGTTCCCCTTAAAGTGAAGAGAATTTTAGAATCAAAATAAAGATTATATGAAAGAGAAATCATTGATTTTTTTAGAGCTTATGAAAAATGCAAGTCTGTTCATAAAAAGTCGTAATAAAGGGCTAAAAAAACTAAATAATCTAAATAATCTTAATAAAGGTAAGAGATTTAAGATCTCTAAACAAGTGAATTTGATCTTATTGATTTTGCAACTAAATTAAAAGAATTTATTGATTAACTTTTAGATTAAAAATTTGTAGTAAATTTAAGATTAGATTAAGAAAAATATGTTGTTGAGTCTCTATGTGAACCATAATTAAAATAATAAAAATAATATCATTTAACATAATTACCAGAGGTATATTAAAGTAAGGTCGATTAAAACGGGTAGCTTATTACGTAATTTTATAAAAGTACTATTACTGCAACTGATGAATTATGGAAATTTTTTAAATATAGAGACTATGAAAAAGATATCACTTACAAAATGTATGAAAAATTAAGAAGGAGAGCTAGCAAATTCATGCAAGAATTAAATCCTTAAAAAAAGTAAGCTAAATTAATTGACATGTTAATGTTAAAAAAATTCAAAAAAAATAAAAAGGTTGATTATAAAAAGGAAATTATTATAGAATAAGTAGGAGATGAATATTATTAAAGAGATGATAACTTATATTGTGTTTGTAGAGGTAAATTTAAAGATGGAGACCCTATGATTTGTTGTGAATCTTGTGAAGAATGGTTTCATTTTGATTGTTTAGAAATAATAATTCCTAATGAAGATATTAGCAAAATAGATTTTTATTGTTTTTTATGTATTGATGATTTACCCAAAGATTAATAAGTTGAGATATATATAACTTATCACAATATTTTTAAAGATGCTTCATTTAAGTTATAAAGGGAATTAGCTGATAAATGTGCTTTGAATGAATCTCGAAAAGCCAGAATTAAAGAGTTGAAATAAGCTAAATTAATAGAAGAACAAAATAATTTAGAATAAGAAAATTTAATTGAAGATTAAAATGTACAATAAATATAAGTAGAAGAATTAAATAACAATTAAAATTTTATTCCAAATCATTCAATCGCTAAATAATTCTAAGAAGAAATAAATCCAGCATTTATAAATCAGATTTAAATGGAAATACAAAATGATGGATCAGAAAAAAATAAGAAAAATGATGAACATGTGAAAACTCCAAGTAAAACAGAATCTGTTGAAGATTCAGATAATAAATTGGAAGTACCAGAAACTCAAGAAAAATCACACACCAAATTTGAATAAAAATTTATATGTGACTATACACCTAAAAATTGATTCTAATATATATTTCACATTTATTATTAAAACCTAAATTCTCTAATAAATTTTATAGATTATTTTATTTCTAAAAATGATAAAATTTATAAGATAAAAATTCTATAATTTTATCTTATTTAACTTATAATAGAAATTACAATTACTATTCAATAAGATGAGGATGTAATAAATTTATATTCAATCTTAATGAATAAAGTAAAAAAAAAAACATAATAGGAAGCCATAATTTATGGGAATTGCTTCAGCACTTTTCAATGTCTAAAAGGAATTTTGAAATAAAATCTAAATGAATTGGATTTCAAAGCATTTTATAATATTATTTTTAAATCAAATTAAAGAAGATTAGCAAAAATACTTTTTTTTTAGAATTCATCTATTTGTTTTTAATTCATTCTTCATTTATTAAATTCTAGTATGTTTGCGTCCAACTAGTCTTTACTTTTAATTTCTTAATATAAAGTTTTTGTCAAGAGAATTAGAATAGAAGCATAAAAGTGAAATAAAAAGGATAATAAAAATAATGTATATAAATATATATCCGTTTTTGAATAAATCGAAATTGTTTTTTTTATTTAAAAGCAAGAATAGAGTGAGAATTTTACATTAATATAATTAATGAAAGTTGCTATTACATTATTAGTTGTCTTAGCCCTCGCTAACGCTGGTATGGTTCAAAAATTCCCACTCACATATGGTGGAAAGAGAAGCATCATGAATATCATGGTTGAAGTTGAAAACAAGATCAAAGCTCACTCACCACTTGACACAATCAAGGGAGTTCTTGATAACTTCAAATCTGCAGTCGCTTAAGAATAAGGAACACACGATGAAGTTTATGGAGCTTAATAGGCTGAATGCGACAGCGAAATTGCTTACAGAAGAGCTGAAGTTGAAGATGCCACTGGTACACTCAAAATTGCCAACGGTATCTTGAAGACCTCAAACATCTTATTGAAGAAGACCTAAGCCACCCTCGGTGAAGTCGAAAACATCTTAAACACTGTTTCATTACACGTTAGTCTTATCAACGATGCCAGAAAGGAAGATACCTAATCATACAACAGAGGTGCAGTTACATTCAATGATGCCATCAACGCCATCGATGACTCTCTTGATTTGGCCGCCGCTTTAGCTAAAGGAGGAGCTAGTTTGATCTAAGTTGCCGAAATGACAACCAGATTGATGAAAGCTTCAGTCTCCACCAAGATGAACAAGGCTTTCATGGCCCCATTAGCTGCTTTGGCTTAAATCACATAAGAAGAAGAATCTGTAGGTGCTGCTGAAAGACTTGCTTAATTATTGTAAACCTTAAGAAACAACGTTGAAGAAGCTTGGGCTGCATACACTGCCGAAAACACTAACGCTTTGGCTCTTTTCTCCTAATAAAAGGATTTATATCTTGCTTCATAAGCAAGACTTGATGCCTCAAAGGGAAGATTAACCAACAAGGCTGAAAACTTATAAGGAGTCATTTCCGTCTAAACCGCTGTTGCTTAAGCTGCCACCAATAAGAAATAAAGAAACTAGACCTTATGGGATGATGCTGCTGATTTATGCCACAGCTTCGATGTTGAATACAACGCCGTCACTGCAGGAAGAAGATAAGAATTAGTTTTGGTTTAAGAATTAGAAAGATTAGCTGAAAGAAGAGCTGCTGAATAATAATGAGATATAATCACATCCTTTATTTTATTCATTCATTTTTCAAATTGTTGTTCTTTTCAATATTCATAAATTAATCATCTCCTTCTTATTTTTAATTGAATTCTACAATTATTAATTTCTGTACTAAATTTACATGTTTACTTGAAATTTAAATTTTATAGAATACTTTTATCAATACATAAATGATAAAAAATTGACTACTTTCCTAGTTTAATTAAATTGTATTTATTATTAATAATAGATCAATCGCTACCAAAGCATCTATGCATAGCAAAGCCTCCGCATGCAATAACCATTATTATGTAAATAGCTAACAATCCAACTAATACAAGAATGATTGTCATTTTTTTGTTTCTCCACCACATTTATCTCCTTAAAGTTGTTGCATTTTCCTTCATGCTTGTTGAAATACTAAGGCTAATAAAGTTTTTACTTAACCATTACATTTGTTTTTTCTACAAGAATATCTATTTTCTCTCCTCTTTCCAATAATTTATCTAAATTTTCCATCATTACTTCTTTTGTTTGCTGAATATTATCAGAAACCATTCTTAATTTATCTGCCTAGGGAGAATTGTAATATTCAATTTTATTTTTTTATTCCTTTTATAGAATAAAATATATTTTTACTATTGAAAACAAGTTATTTAACCCATATGATATAGCTGTATCTCTTTATTATGGTTAAAACATTGAAAAAAATTTTTATTTCATATCCTCCAAACAAGCAAATGCAATTCTCATTTTTAATCCTCTCTCTGCCATTATCAAAAATGAAAATCCATCCTCTACTAATATATGAAACTCATATTATTCATAGTTGAATGATTTTTTAGCATTTGATTAGTTAACCTTTTAATATTATTATCACTTTACTTTTGAAATAATTGTTTTAGCAAATGCAATATAATTACCTTTAGCTACAGAATATTCTGATAAGACAACATTTGAGCCTCTCACTACTACTGCATAAATAATCTAGGGATTTGATGATTACATTAATAAAATATATATATTAATGCATCAATATGCAATTATACAATATTTAGAAAGAATCTATAAATATATATAATTTAAATATATATAACATGTTTTGTTTTAAAATTTTAAATAATTTTAACATTGTTTTCTCTCCTTCTAAAAAAAGGATTTTCCTTTTATACAACATTTTTATTAAATGTTCATTTTCGAATAAATCACCTATTCAGTCGAGAATAATTTTAAATCTTGTTAGGATAGTCTTAAAATGACTACCATTATTGTTTCTTAAAGATCTATAAAGTGGGATGTGTTAAAATGTTATAAAAATAAAGTTTGAAAAATGCTCAGCTAAATGCAAATATTATCAAATTTTTCTTTTTACAATTTTGAATTTTTGAATAAAATAAAGAGAACTAATTCAAGGTACATTGAACCAATAGAATTATTAGCATAATTATCATTCATATCAAATTATACATATGAGTTTAAATATTTACTTAGGATAAGAAATAATGTCTAAATAATCCCAAAGAATTGACTTAAATGGGAAAAAATAGTTAGATTTTGAAAACTTATAAAATCAATTGTCTAATTTAAGGCAATTAATCTTAATGGTCAAATAAGCAAAATCTTATAATTTTATAAACAGTTTCTGATTTTATATCCTGTACATCAAAGATTAAAAAATTTAGAATCCTATAGTTTAAAAAAAAAAGTAAAATCTAAAGCTTTTCTCGATTTTATCTAGTTGTTTTCGAAAACAAATGATTATTATGAAAACCAATAATAGTAAGTGTTTTTTAAATAGATACAATCTCGAAGATAGTAATAAATCTTTCTCATTAAAAAGCAGACGGTTTGTGAGGTAAAATTGATTTTGTGATAAAGAAATAGTTTTCAAGATTATCTTCACATAATTTTTAAAATTAGCTTCTTATAATATTTTACCTTCTAGGAGCAAATTACTCATTTAAAATGACCTTTCTTCCTCTAAATAAAACTTAAAGGAGACTCTAAATCAATTTAAATGATTAAGCTGATTATATTAATTGTTTGTCAGAAGAATTTTTATATAATTATTGTTAATTTAGGAAATGAAAGAAAAATAAATAATTTTAGACTTATTAATTAATTTATTGTTGGATATTAAAAGGTTATGGTTCCGGTCTTAGATGAAAAATAAATCAATAACAATATTAAAAATATTATTAAGTTTTATATCATAAAATTAGAATTTTTTAAAACAATATATATTACAGATGTCTACTAAGATTTACGAATATGAAATGAAAGAAAAAACAATTACCAATAGATTTTGATAAGATTTCTAAATTTTAATATTTCAGCTTAGTCCATCCTGTTAAGCTTTGTTTAAAATTAAAGCTAAACTTTACTTTTTATAAATAAAACTTTAGTATTAATCTTATATTTTCAATGAAAACTCAATTAATAATTTTTATATTCTGTATTACAATTATTCCTCTGATATCAAGTCAGATAGATCAAAGTAATAAATTTTCATTCTTCTTTATTAAAAGAAATGCATATTTAATGTCCATTTCTATATTGAAATTGAAATTGTGTTTTTATCAAATATGAAGGCCAAAGCAATGGTTAAATCATAATTTTTTGAAGAGCATAAATTATTCTGAGAAAGCTATGTTTGCTTTTAAAACTATTAATATTAATTAATTTATTATGTAACGAAGTAGCACTAACCCCATCTTTTTGTCTCCAGATCAATTTGCCACTCTATTTAATCAAGGGATTCGAGAATCACTTTATTTAGATGAAATGTAGGATTAAAGGGAACTCAGTTTCTCAGCACCAAAAATAGATGATATGAATTAATCAACTCAACTCAATCAGTCTAGCAATGTTTTGCCTGAATTTCCTAAAGAGGATATTGTTATAAGTAAAAATTATTAAATATTAAGGTTAGTATCGCGATAATTGTACGAATAATCTTAAAGTATTGAATAATAAAATAAACAGTTGAGTGACTCATATTAAAGAATATTAAAATAAAATAAAGAATTATTAAATAAAAGAAAAGAATTGGAAGAAGAGAACTCAGCTCTTCTAGAAGAAAATTTTGATCTTAAGAGATAGGCTAATGAACTTTAATAAAAATTGACGTTTGCTCAAAGTTAAATGTTAATAAAAAGAGATTAAGAAATACAAAGTTTAAAATTATAAATTAAAGAATTACAGAACTAATCAACATCTAGAGAATCAGCTACAAAAACTGAAATAAGTACATCAACTTCTCAAAAGTCATATTTTGGGTCAAACACTCATCGAGTACAATCTAATGAATAATCAAAAAATCCCTCTAGATTTACTTCTCCTGTTCCTAAGTAACAAACTTCAGAATTCTCAGTCTTTATTTCACATAATTCGAATACTCTCTTTGGAAAATAAATTTAATTATGAATTACATTTACATGTATATATCATCTTCTGTTCTAAAATTAATCTTTTTCTAAGATATAAATATCATCTATTATTCAACGATAGAATGTTTTTTCCATAATTTGATGTAAATTATTAAATGTTAAGTTATTTTAATCAATCATATTTATTTATTATAATATGTAAAGTAAAAAAGTATTAGTCACTTTCGGTCCTCAAAACATATATCTTAGCTTGCCTGACGATCCAGAAGAATTCAAAAAGGAAATCGATAAGCAATTTCAAATTACACAATTTATTGCAGAGTATTAACTAGTTTTAATAATAGAGTAGAGTTCAAGATAACAAAATGTAATAAATAAAGTTTGAATTTTACAATTCTTAATCAATAAAGAAGGAAGATATGCTAAAATTAAAATAATTAGGATGCAAGAGCATAAAAATAGTTGAAGTAAAAGATAATATCAAGAATTTATAATTCTTTGAAGCATTCATTAATGGAAATGAAATTTAATGTTGCACTAGATCAGATTGTGTATTATGTAAAGGAAACGGAGCAGCAATAATAAATGAAAATGATCATTAGTTTATAAATAAGGTGATTAGAGATAAACTCAATAAAAGATTAAAAGATATTAGCGAGATGTTATATTTATTAATTTTACTTTAGAATAAAAGGGAGGGACAATACAAAAATCTCTACTCCTGAAGATTTTTTGAAATACCATTAAATAGTAAAAAGTGAATTTTTATCAATAACTCCTTAAAGTGTTTCATATTAATTTTTTTAAGAAAAAAACGGTATAAATATTTTATTATCCAAGTTACTAAATAAGAGGATATATACAAAGTAAAAATAATGGAGGAGCCTCAAATAACAGGAGAATAAGGATCTTAAGTTATATTGTAATTAAAATATATGAACGTTGGTTTTTTAAATTGGCCAGAAATAGTGTATTTAGTGTGTAATGAGGGTCCTTTTAATATTAGATAAAATGTGAAATCAGCTATAAAATAGAATATTATAAGTTAAGAAATTAAAATCCACATACCCGATATTCCTCCAAAAAAATATGAATTCTCCTGCAAATTTGAATATTATAATGAACAAAACTAAAAGGTTTAGTTTGGCCCTCCCATTATAATTAATTTGTTAGTTAAGGAGAAAAATAGATAAAACATGCAAGCTAGATAGCAGTATTCTTATGAAAAAAATAGATAATTAATTCCTAAAATTTAGAATTAATTATTATAAATGGGGTATAATTTAAATGAGGTTGAATCAAAAATGAACACAGTATTTTAAAGATTTGCTCATCAATAATTGACCTTAGAGAGTTTTATGGATGAATTTTATAAGATCCATTTATGAAATATTTATTAATAGTGAAAATCTCATCCTTATTATTGTTACATTTTAATAAAAATCAATCACAATTTTTCATAAGCATTTTGTCTATAATAAATCTTTATATTTTTTTGTCCCAGGCAAATTTTCATCCATTACTAGTCTGAAAAGATTATCATCTTTTAGTTTTATTCCTTAATCGAGTTTATCTTTATAAGCTTCATTTATTTCATCTATAATTTTGGGTGTAATAATTTAATCGAGAGATTTAATTTATTTTTTCATCTTAGATAAGATGTTTAAAATAATTTTTTTAAATCTTAAATACTTACTTCTAAGATACGCATTCTGAATGTCAATCATATCTTACGTCATTTTAGTATGTTGCTTTACTCTAGCAATTGTCGTCTTTAATGTTTATGGATTATAATTGATTTCCATAATGTGAATTTTTAAATCGTCTGTTAAAATAAAATCAGCAGCAAAGAATTCAGCTAGTCTGCTGTCTCTTGTTATTTATCCTTCAACAGATTTAATTGCGTGAATAATCATTCTGTCAACAGTAGGATAAAGATAATTTTGAAGCCATTTACGATCTTTAATTTTCCCCTATTATATCAATAAATCCTATAAATGATCTAATTTCCAATCAATATAAAGCTCAGATTCATCATCATCTTCTTCATTTTTGTCAAAATCAGATCCTCTCTACTTAAGAGTACTTTTTACTATGGCTGTATTACAAACATGAGCTTCCTTATCTAAAGAGAACTTATCAAAGGGAGCAATGCATCTTCTTATTAAAGTTTTGTCGTATGCATAAGCAATTATTGGATAAGTTGATGCTAAAACCCAATATATTCGAAATTCAATCTTATGATTGTTGTATAACATTGGATTCCCTATATATTATTGTGCAACCAATAGAGAATTATCTAGTCCGCATCTCTTGCCATTTTTATATTTTTCTTATAATTTTTTGGTTTCTTCAGGAAACAACACTTTTATCCCTCTTCCTCTATGAACTTCTAAACCAACCTTTGTAATAAATTAAGGTCCTTCTTAAGTTATTTTATCACTATATTCATTCGAATTCAAATAATCGAAAAATTCCTAACAATCTTGTTTTTAAAACAAACGATAAGTTTTTGGAATGAAGGTTGCATTATTTATACATTCTTAATCAATTCCTTTCTCTCGTAAAGAATCTATGTATTTGTATTAATTATTCATAAGGTTGTCTTTATGAGAAAGCACATGTCTTGAAGGCAAATGGTTATACTTTTAGAATAAGCAAAGAGATGCTAAATTTAAATAGAATGATCAATACCTTATCCTACTTTAAAATTTTTTATCAATTAGTCATAGTATGTGAATGGTAAAGTTAATTGCTCTGGCAAAACATGTTTAGAAAAGACTAGCAATATTTTATAACAAGTCTTTACTATTAGTATTTTTTAGTTTGATGTACATCTTAGGAATGCAATCAAAGTATGAAGATCTTAATGTGTCTTTAATCACTCCTTTGAATTCTCTAAATGTGTAGGTATCTGTCATTACTATATCAGGGTGATAAAATTTATATAAATCTGACCTTTTACAATAATCATATTCTGATTTCACTAGAATATTATTATACTATTATAAAAATCATAAATTAATACTGCAGAATCGATGGCTGGAGGAGCATAATAATTTGTTGTTAAGTATTTGTTCAGGTAAGTTAATATTTAGTCAACTTCTTATTTATTTTTATAAACAAGAGAAATCCTTATAAAATTGTAAATAAGAAGAAGACTCAGTATGGACACGATTAAGACAATAGTTTTAACAAACATTTTATATTTAATTTTATTCGTTTTTAGTCACTAAAATTTATTCTTTTTTAATTATTATTTTTATTCGTTTTTGTTAAATTTATGTAAGATTTCATATAAAGATCTCAATTATCTCAATTAATTAAATTACAATTGCAACCCTCTAATCTTTAGAATCAATTTTTTACTTTTAAAATTTACTTAAATATACTTAATTTTTTATCAGTAAATTGTATTATTAGTTAAAATTCTGATGTTTTCAATCTTTTTCTTGAAACTCTAAATTTAAAATCAATTGAAAAAAATTTAATTGTAAAAATAATTATTAAAAAACTAGATTTATTTAATTAAAATAAAAAAAGATGATTTTGATGATTTGAGATGAATTAATTCAGTGATATAAAAATAAATAATTAGTTTTAGCAAATAACTCTCTTTGAGTCTTATCTTATGTAGCACAAACATGTAATAATTTCTCTTCAATATCATGAATGTTAATTATATCTACAAGTTAAACAATTTCTTATGAGAAATGTGAAATTGTTTAAGAATTAAGCTTTTTTTGTTACTTAGAAAATAAAAATTTTGGTTAAGGAAAAGGTTTGTAATTAGGCAGTTCACTAAGTGACGGTCTTATTAAAACTGTCCTTTACTATGCTTTTTCTAACAAATTACTTTTTCGTGCTTGTTTATTTCTTTCTCTATTAAATTAAGCTTCTTCAATTTTTAATTATTCTAATAGTCCTCTTCTTTTAATTTCTATAATATTTTATGATTTTTTTGAACTTGCTTTTTCTAGACTTTCCTCCAATCTTTTAAGTCTTTATAAATCCTGAAATTTTTTATCCTCTAAATATTTTTAATAACGAGCCAATGTTTCATCTACTCTAGTACTTCTAGGCATTAAGTATTGAGCTTATTTAATGAGCTCCCATTTTTATAATTTAGCATCATAACTCATTCTTCTTTTCTCTTGCTTATCTGTTATTATTTTCTGTAAAATATCTCTATTTCTTTAAACTTATTCTAATCTAGATGTTTCTAAAACTTCTTTTTGATATGCACGTAATTCTCTTTCACTACTAATTTATTTTCTGCGTGAATCAATTAATTGTTCTTTTTGTGAATATTAGATTAGTTATTATTCTCTATAATTTTGTTAAAACTTCTTCATTTTCATTAATTTATCATTTATCCTAGAGTTAGATGTTTCCTCTTATTTTTCTTCAGGAGGCAAGGATTTTGGATGAATTTAAGTTTCTTCTGATTTTTTATTAAGCAAATCCTTATATTCCATTAATAATCTTTGCCTTCTTTTTTCGTGTTATTTTATGATGGTATCCTAATAAAACTGAGAATCATTTTCATATTCTAAAGGTACCTTAACTTTTTTTAAAGGTAATAGATCTTGTTCTGTGATACCCATTTTTTTTAATATTTGTTAATTCATTTATAATAATCATGAAATTAAAAATTTATATATTTGTTTATTTTGTTATTTTCTATTTTTTTATCCAAATCAATAATCTTTGGTAATTTATTTTCTTAAGTTTTCACGAAATTCAACCTTGTAAAATCAACTAAATTCAACTAAATTATTTGAAGAACTTTATAAGTAATTATATAACTAAAAATGAACAATCTATAATTTATGCTTATAATTTACAAATAAATTTATAAACTTAATGAAGAATGTCCTATCATAAATAAATTTAAAGTTGATTAAATTTATAATAATACTTTATCTACCAAAGTGTTATCAATTATTGGCAGTCTTATAGAGAGAGTGACTCAAAATTAATCTCAATGTAGAGGTTTGATGGATAATAGATTATAATGTATCTACTTCATAATGAATAAAATTTATCAAATCCTATTTGAATTCTACCCCAAATCAGAATGACCGAACTCCAATTATTTTTAATAGACTATCAATCATTTTTTACTGTTAATAACTCTCCCTTATTTTTATTATAAAATAGTATACTTATTTTAAATAACTTAGGAATGGTCCAGAAAATCATAAAAACTTTAAAAACAATTCTAATAGCAAAATAATTATAACCATAATTTAATCAATCCTTAATACATAGCTTTTACAAAAACTACAAATTATAATCGGCTGCTTGTGATTCATTATAAGAATATTAAAGATATTAATTATTCTTTCTTTTTAGCTATACTTTGTTATCTCGAGTTATACTTTTATCTAATGGCATAGCCCTTAAGAAAATAATTGAAAGTATCACAGCCTTTCTTATTAAAATATATATCATTATATTTAATTGTAATAGCCAATTTTTACTTATTCAAATAATAATTAAAATATATATATGAAAACTTATTTGATAAAAATAATTATAATACGTAAAAATACATCATTAATTAATATCACTTTATTCATAAAGAATAGACTTATAAATTTCATTTATTTTTTTTTATGGGTAAAAAGACTGTGTTGACTCTTACTTTTATTAGTTATGCTTAAATGCATGCAGCCAGAACTCTGTGGTCATATATGCAAAAATATTTAACTATTGAGAACTATGATAAAAATAAGATGGGCTAAGCATATTTGACATTCTTATTAACATATGGCATAGGGATGAATACTATAGGTCCAATGTGTTGTAAAAATAGTTTGAAACATTCCATAGGAATTAGTTGTATGGCAGTTGGCATGTTATTTGCTATCCTTGGAATATTACAAGAGTTTTAACTCTTAACCTTGTAAGATTTAAAATTTTAATAAAAAGTCCCTTGGTAATAATACTGATGGCTATTAATGGTCTAATTTAATCTGCATGTTATCCTGCTTGTGTAAATGTATTGGGAAATTGGTTTAAAAATCATAAGGTCGGTTTGATGATGGGATTATGGTCAGGATGTGTTAATGCAGGGGATATTTATGGATTAATTATTGGTGATATTGTAATCTAAAGATTTGAAATGCCAGTTTATTGGGGTTTTTATTTTATGTCAGGGTGTCTAATAGTTGTTAGTGTTGCTACCTTATCTTTTTTACAGAGCGAACCGAGAAATCAAATTTAAGGTGTCAATGAATCAGAATCTGCTCCTTTAATAGTAAAATAGAAAAATAAAAATTTAAATATTCTATCAGCTTGGTTAGTTCCAGGAGTTGCAATTTATGCTGTCGGTTATGCTTGCCTTAAAGGAACTTTTTATGGATTTTTAGATTGGTTACCTTTTTATTTTTAGTAGAAAGGAGAGAAGTTAGAAAATCATTCCTCTTATATTTCATAAATGTTTGATGTTGGTTGTTATGTTGGAGGAATATTTTTAGGGTATTTGGGAGATAAATATAAGCGACGTGCTTGTTATTTTGTACCAAGCTTGTTGTTGGCTATGGGTTCAATGTTAATTATTAGATTCTGTTTAGATTTAATTGTCTGGCCATATTATATTTGTATTTTAGCTATTGGTATCTTTTAAGGAGGACCATACAATAATATTTCAGGAGTTATCTCTATAGAACTTACTAAATAGTTTGAAAATGATAAAGCAGCTATATCAACTGTGTCATCATTAATTGAGAGCACTGGAACTCTTACAGCTGCTATGTTTTAAGTGATCATTCCAAGAATTGGTGATGAACATCTATTTACATTTTTATGTCTCATTACATTTTTAGCAGAATTGGTTTGTTGTGTTCTCTTATTTAGAGAACTAAAAACTAAAAGAAGATCCAAATGATACTAATAATGTATTATAATTTAAATTTATAAAATATATCATTACTCTTATTATGCAGCAAGGGCTGCTTCTTTTGCTCTCTCTTCCTCTTCTTATAATCTCTTCTGCTCTACTTCTCTGTCATATTTGTCTTTTGCAAAAGAAAATGCTTTCTCTTTAAGTTACTTTGTCACAAAGATATTATTTATTTTTTCTAATCTTACCATAAGGTTGATGGTGTCTAATAGATAATTTGGAATTTTAGATTCGAATGGATTTCCTTTGTATAGCAATCTTTTCAAATTTGGTAGAGTTTGCAATTTCACAATTTCATCAAATTTATCTATTTTGTTTTCTCTAATATCAAAATGAACTATATTTTCCAAAATAGGAAATGTTTCATCAAATCCTTCAATCTAAAGTAATCTTAAATAATATTTTATACTAAGTTTTTTCTTAATTGCAATATTTGAATAGAAGTAAGCAATTCAATTCCTTAAATAGCTTTAATTTTATTTTCACTCAATTTGAGTTCTTTTAATTCAGGCAAGTTTTAAAACTAGGTTAAAGCAGCAATTTTATTTCTCTTCAAAAACAATTATCTCAATTTGGGATTACCATCAAAGGTATCCATTTTTTCGATTTTATTATCATTAAGATTAAGTTGTATTAATGGAACTTTGATTGGACCTAATTCAACTAATTTATTTGATGCAGCATTTAAATATTTAAGGGATTTAAAAGCTTCTTCATTAGCAAGAGATTTTAAATCCTTTATATTGTTGCCTTCCACATTTAATCTAATCAGAAACGGCAGTTATGAAACTAGATAGTAAAAAGAATACGTTGCACAATTTCAGTTATGTTATTCCCACTTAGATCAATTGATTCAATATATTTATAATTTCCAAAGGTTTGAGTTAAAACATCTACATTTTTTTGATTTAAATTCAAGATTGTGAAATGATAACCACTATTATCTTAAACCATTTTAAATCCTGATAGATTATTCATAATCAGCTCTTCAAAATTGATTTTGGATTTAGATTCTTCTTATTATTTTGGTTACTTCTTGGCTTCTT
The DNA here is from genome assembly GCA_000733375.1 of Paramecium sexaurelia. Lineage (NCBI taxonomy): Eukaryota > Ciliophora > Oligohymenophorea > Peniculida > Parameciidae > Paramecium > Paramecium sexaurelia. Next base: position 676,815 of record JPFM01000008.1, on the reverse strand, counting down.
TCTTAGACATATTAAATAAATATTAATATATTATGATTAATCAAAACAATCTCTATTTAGCTTCATCACCATCTCCTACTAATCCCTTTTGTTATGCAAATTAATAATGTAAATCAACAACATCCAGTCCATCATGAACCTTAGTCCAGCCATTCTAATGAATATGATAAACTAAATTGAATATGAATTAATACCTCTAACTACACCACCAGAAGCAGTATCTCTATGTGTAGCATGATAAATTGCTCTAATTCCTAATTCTACTGCTTCATTCAATGACATATCATATTTATAGTGATTGTCCAAAACACCATAAGCATATGTACTTCCACTACCAACAGAGAAAATGTCTCCCTTCAATCTCATACCATCATTATCAATATAATATAAATGTTGTCCAGATAGATCAGTTCCAGCTATCATACAACCCATGGACAGACCAGAATTTTTATAACCTATAAGAATTCCTTATAGGAATTTAGAGGCTGCTGCCACACTTAATTTGCTTCCATTTTTCAACTCATATGTTCTACAATGATTGGCTAAATATGCCAACCAATATTAACAATCTGCTGCTCCGCCTGCCATTGTACCTAAATTATTTGAAATACACAATTACCTAGTAAATATTCATTTATTTCAATCACCTTTCTCACTTATTCACTACTTAAGAAACTACCCATACTAGCTCTTGAATCAACTGCTAATAGGATGCCTTCTTTAAATACGAATCCCAATGTTGTTGTGCCATGTTTGAAATTATTTAATTTGTTTCCCCCATTCGTTTAAGTTGGACCATTTAAACTTCTGTAAATTACTTAAGGAGCACTAGGCATACTTAAAGTATTAATTTCATCCTTATCTTCTTTTTAGTAAGTGTGAGCTAATCCAAATGTTGAAGGATCGAAATCAATCATTTTAATATTTTAATTAAATAATCATCCTTATCTCAAGAAATAATATTAAATAGTCTTTAATGGTCTTGGTTACAAATTGTGATAAATTTAGAAATAAATTATACATATATATTTAAATATATATACTATATATAATGAAAAACAATCATCATCGAAGAACAAAATCAAGTGGTAACTACTTTCCTACTTAATCTGAATTCCTTGTTTAAGATGATGATGATGATACAAATGAAACCAGAGAAATTATTAAAAAAATATAACAATAACCTATTCTACATCATTAGATAGTTGAAAAACTCGATGATTAAAATTTTGGATTGTTCAATACAATGTTTAATTTTGGACAAATGAAGTATAAACCAAAACATTCTATAGACTTAAGCACGATTACAGAGTGTAGTTGTAATGAATTCTGAATAATAGTAGCTACTCCTTCAGCTAAAGATGCTTAACCTAAACATAGAAAATGCGGGAGTCAATAATAATAGGTGAACAAATAACCTATACGTCATAATCATAGCCAAAGTCTTCAAATCCATAGACTTGAATAAGAATTGGAGTAAATGAAGGTATAATAAGCAGAAATCTAAAATGTAAACGTGATGCTCATTATTGAAATTCATAAATCAAGACAAGAGCTCTAAATATCTTAATAAGTATATACTATTTTCATTATAGAAAAATGAACTTATTCTTTAAAGAATTAGAAAACTAGAAAAGATGTTAAAAGAAGATTCAAAATTATCATGTACAACTAACGACAGTCTTGAATTTTCCTGAGAAAAATACTCATTTTTGTTAAACATTTATATAACAATCATATTCTTTAATCATGATAACAAAGATTAATCAACTTCCATTACTTAAATTATAAATTATGTTTATATTTAGAAGAATTGTGAATTAAAAGATAATTAATTTATATATCTATCATAATGACATATCTACAAAATTTCATTAGGATTGATATTGATAGGCACATTCATAATAATATTTCTCTTTTTATTTTGAGTAATCATTTTAGCCAGAAGGTATATTTGGAATTTTTGAATTTTCTGTTACTCCAAAGATACTCAATGTTTCTGACTGAAGTATTCCAAGAAAATCACTTATTTGAACATTTTCAATTTAATCTTTGATCTCTAAAATTTCCTAGAATTACATTTTAATAATATACATTAAATGCATAATTTCGATTGTAAATCTTATCCCACAAAAATTCTTCATTATTTTTGTAGTGTAAAATCAATCTTTCTTTTAGATTATCTAAGTCATACCTTTATTATTCAATCAAATGCTGAATTTATTCATTTAATTTTGTAACACTATCAATACCTTGATTATAAAATAATAATCCATCAACACAACCGATACTTTTAAAATTCACTTGTATTGCTTATTAACTTTCAAAATGTAATTATAATAATAACAATGCTGCTATTGTTAAATAATCTCTCTTTCCAGTTGAAAAGTACTTTAATACAGCATTTTGTTTTTATTTTGCTGGCAATTTTATCATATGAATTAAATTCTTATCAATTTATAAGGTTTTAGTAATTGTTTCGATATCATTAGGATGAAATTCTTAAACCAGCTTTTCTGCATTTTATATATCAATATTTCCACTAATAAATGCTGTGTATTTAATATCTGAAAACATATCTGTTAAAAATTATGAGAATTCATTAAATTTTAAATCCTAGAACTCTCTAATTATATCTGAAGGATCATTAACAGGTCTCAACATTAACTTCGGTAGCCAATATTGAACTAAATAGAATTAAGTTTTTAAAAAGTAATATTCTTAAAACTGGTTTCTTAAATCTTCTTTAATACTTTTAAATTTAGATTCATCTTTTATTTCCTTAATAATTGATAAAACCTAATTTTTAACTATCTCAAATGTTAAACTCCATCCTTATAATATAAAGGAAAGTCCTTTAAGGCTACTTTCCACTTAAAAATTAAAACCAGCAGAAATGGCATCTAAATTTGATTGTTCTATATACATTTGAGCAACTTTCAAAATTGCTTTCGATTTTGCTATGCTATAACCATTTATTGGTTTATAGAATAAGATTCCTAAAAAGACTCTGTTAGTTGAATTATCATATTACCACCATAACTCTTTACTTATTTATAAAGGTGTTAAAATAGGGATTAGATAATTTTTTTGAGACTAATCTAAATCTAATGGAATATATGGACTCAAAGATTTATAAACAGGTTCTAAATCGTTTGGAGAATCATTCAAAAGTTAGGGATCTAATAAAGTAATATTAACAGGAAGGATTTGATTTTTAGTGTAAAAATTGTAATTTGGCTATTCAAGTGGAATATATTAAGAGAGATTGGGCAATTTTAATTATGAAATTAATTGCTCATCTAAGTTTGAAACCGTTGTATAATCTAGCAATATATTGGAATATTCAATTGAATTTACTTTTTTATTAACGAAGTTAGAGCTTAAGAAATCGTCTTTGTTAAGGGATTTTAATTCTTGATATATAAATTAGCCTTCTTAAATAATAATGACTCCAGATTATATATTATCAATAATTGCATTGAGGTCTTTCTTAGAAAATTCTTTGTCTTCAACATATTTTTGAAATAGAATTTAAAGGTTATAAAAATCTTTATGAGAATTTAACAAAGTTTTTTCATTCTATCTTTTTAAAAATGAACCGAAATTATATATTGCATTTGCTAAAGTGATGCTATCGGTTTCACATTCCTATATGTTAATTGCTAAGAAATCAAAATCCAGAATTTCAAATTAACATTTGAGAATAGTTTGCAAAGAATTTTGTGTTTTTTACAATAACAAATGATTAAAAAATTCATCTTATTTTGCTGGATAGATTAAAATTGTTGATGTTTGATTAGAGTTGATTCTGATTTGATTATATAGAATAGGTTCTAGATCCCAAGAATCTATAATCGATGTTCCAAATTCTTTTTACAATAATTAAGTGTCTGAAACTATCATGTAAATTTCTTGATTTGAGAGCGTAGATTCAATTGACAACCTAAGTGGATTAGATACTAATATTAATTCTATATAATTTTATAAATCTTATATCTGCATAGGTTCAGTCATGATTTCATTATTTAATGAAATTGTATCTAAGACTCTATCTATCTTCGAAATGAGGTCAGATTCATCAAATTCTATATTTGAATTATTAATTGTATCCAAATCATCTTGAGTATACTCTCTAGTAAGTGAATCTGCAAATTTTTTAATGCAGGTCTCCATTAATTCGTTTTTAAAGTGAATAATTATTGTACTTTAGTATGCTCTTTGAATCAATTATGCTTAAGAACACTACTATTTTAACAATAAATGCATAAATAATGTATTGTATTCATCATCATGATAACCATGATAAATGATAAATTGTAGAGTAGCTAATTAAACTTATTTTTCTTAAACAATTAATGTTAAACCATTTTTAAATTGCCAACCTTATAATTATCCTTCATTCCACGGTTCAGCTTCAAATATTAATTCTTCAAATAGTTCTTCTTCTGGTTCCGGGATAACATTATCAAATTGAGAGACATCTTCAGGACTAGTTAAAAATTGCATAATGTCTTAATCTTCTTTGTCTAATACTACTGTATTATCAATGTCATCAATGTTTTCAGTTTCATTAAGATTGAATTTATCAATTTATTGGATTGAAGATTATTTATGATTGGCTAATGCATATTTCAAGACGAGGAAGACTAATAAAATAAGTATTATGAGCTAGATAATGTAACAAACAGTGGAGAGGATGCCACGTGTTTCAGGATCTTTTTGCTTTTTCACATCTTATTGTACTAATCCTTAATTTTCCTCATCCATTTGCATTAATTAAATGTTTAATCCATTTCGATATATTGCTGATTTTCTACACTTGTTATCATTTCTGATACTCATTTTGAAAATCCGCAAAACAAGGAATTGCCTAGGTAACAATTCATTCAATAAGGTAGGTTTATCATACAGAACTTAAGAAATCTATCTTGCAGTGTTCTGTGTCAGATATATTGATCTATTCATGTATTTTGTATCAGTATACAATACCTCTATGAAATTACTTTACATTAGCAGTACAGTGTTCATAATATACCTTATGAAATTCAAGAAACCATATTGTCTAGTATTTTTAAATGCTAATAAATAGTCTTATGATTCAGCAAGTGACGATTTTCCACATTATAAATTCATCTATACGGGAGCAGCTGTCTTAGCTCTTCTTGTCCACACTGATTTGGCACCATTTGAATTAGGATGGTCTTATAGCATTTGGTTAGAAGCATTAGCCATAATACCACAATTACATATGTTGCAAAAGATTAAAGATGTTAATAACAATAATTATATTTAGGTTGAAAATATTACATCCAATTACGTAGGCGCATTGGGAGTTTATCGTTTCTTTTACATTGTTAGTTGGATTTACAAATACTCACTCACTGGAGATGTTTGTTGGACATCACTTTTGGGAGGAGTTGTTTAAACTATCTTATATGCAGATTTCCTTTACTATTACATAATTAGTCTAAAATCAGGAAAAGGTTTGTCTTTAGGAGTTTGAGATTTGTGATTATTAAAATATTGAAGCAGCTTTAAATTAATACCATTTAGCTATAAATTCTAAGACATTCTCCTTTTTATAACTCTCTTCTCAATTACACTTACGTGGCAGTCTATAAATATATAAATTAAAAATCTAGAATTCTTTAAAATTAATCAAATTAATCTACAAACAAATTTCTTTTGAAATTCAAAAACTCTACCATTCTCCAATTTCACCAACACTAATTTCTTTTCTTTCTTTTCTACAAACTAACCCACTTCTCCTTTAAAATCACCCTTCACTATGCAAACTCTTCCACCTTTCTTTGGAAGTGTAACCTTCACATCCTTTTCTTTTAAGTCCTCTATCAATTCTCCATTTGAACCTAAAGCACTAAATGAGTATTCATCTTAGACATCTGTAATTGAAATACTCTTATTATAAAACTTACCATTCATATAATTTTTATTCTTAACTTTAACAATAATTCCTGATGTTATCCATTTTAATTATTTTTTACTTTTACTTTTTGACCTGCTTCTACTTTAATCTTCCTTATACAATTTAGCGTCTACAAATTAATCTTTTGCAATTTTTATTTTTTCTCCATTACTTTTCAATTCTATCCAATAACTGTCATTTTATCCTTGTGTTTTTATTACATCTACTATGACACCTTTCATTTTCTTATATTTTCCACTTGTAATGACTACATCTTTAAATTTTTAGCTTTCTTACTTTTCTTTTTCCCCTATATACTTATACGTTTTCATAGGATTCACTCCCAAACCTTCTCTGTCTCCTCTTGATTAAAACTCTATTGGTTTCAATAATGCTGTTTTTTTATAAGGATTTTTGCCAATTGGTTAACCTTCTTAAAAACCCATTTTTTATAGTAAATTTTAAGCAAATTAAGATACTGGCGCTTGACTGTATGTTTCTTCAGTATTATCAGGCTTACTTGATAAAGTGAAATTTTTTCTCTCTTAAACTGGTACATCATTTATCATATTTATTAAATTATATTTATGCTTTTTAGAAAGACTTTGCAACATTTTAGTAATTAGATTGCTCGATCTAAATTGGGATAATTGTAATACCAAGGAATAATGATGAAAGTACCTTAAGAGATGCAAAAAGAATAAAATTCTGAAGAGGATAGATTAGTGAAGGCATTTTTCACAAAAAATCACGAATAAATTAAAGTATATGGGCATTCTCAAATACAATTTAATGAAAAGAGTAGTTCACCCAGAAACTCTTGGTATAAGGTAGTTTTGCCATTTAAAAGTAATCCAGAACTTAGTTTTAAATTTAGAAGATTTTATACAAATTAAGTAAGAATTGGTCGTTTACTCGAATTGATGGATTATATAGCATCTACGGTGTCTTACAATTATATATTACCCAGCAATGGTGCAACTATGGTAACTGCAATGGTAGATAATATTAATTTTTTCGGAAAGATTTCAGCTGATTAAGATCTTGAAATTTAAGGATATGTAACTTATGTTGGTAATTCATCAATTGAAGTGTATATTGATGTTATGTAAGAAGGAGTAGTAAATGTTTCAGCAAATTTCTTAATGGTAGCAAGGGATGCTAAAGATCATTCAAAAGCCTACAAAGTACCTACTATGAATTTAGAAGGGGAAGGAGACAAAGAAACAGCAGAATTAAGAAGTTATTTGGGGAAACATATGTAAGAAAAAAGAAAATAATAGAAAGATAGAGGACTTGATAAAAAGGCTCCAAGTTAAGAGGAAATTAATGAGCTTCATAAATTTTTCATGAATCCTCCTTCAGATATAACCATAGATGAAACTTAGATAGAAAAAACACTTTTGATGCATATTTAAGATAGAAATTTACATGGAAAAGTGTTTGGAGGGTTTGTTATGAGAGAAGCATTTGAATTAGGATGGCTTAATGCTTATTTACATGTTAAAGGATAGGGTTTTCCTTAAATTATACATATTGATGATATTCAGTTTCTTGCACCTGTTGATATTGGAAGTGCCCTTTAAGTCTAAAGTAGAATTACAGCTGTAAAAGACTCTATTATGCATGTTGAGATTAATTGTTACAAGATTAGTCCCAACCAATAAAAAATTAGATCTAATGATCTTCATTTAACTCTAAATGTTCCTGGAATTTTAATACCATAAGTTTAACCTAAAACTTATAATGAAGGTATGCAATGGTTAAATGCTTGTCGTCGAATGAATTATACTATTTGATCAGAGACATTTTGCATATTTATGGTTATATTAGAATTATGTAACATTAATCTATTACTTAAGTAAAAAGATTTCTAAAAACTAAAATAAAAAGGAACACAAATATATATATTTAATTTCAATATTTTTCAACTTTAGGTGATTATTTTTTACTTGGCTATTAAACTTGCATAGCCATCATTTCTTGCATTTCTTACATTTATTATTATTATTATTATTGCATTCTTTTCATTTCCTCTCTCATTTACATTTTGAGCATTCCTACTTCTGCCAATTATATGAATCCCAATATAATGCCTCCAAATATAGCATTTCTAAGTGCGATTCTAGAACCAGCTACAATTATAAAACTATGATCATACCTCTGATAGCTAAGAATCCTCCTGTAAATGCACCAGCAATTATTGGATTAAGAAAGTCTTATTGATTTCTTAGATGCATGAGAGTACAATCTGTAATACTAAACAATCCTCCCCAAAGAGCAAATGATCCTCCTAAAATTGGGGCTCTTCTTTTTAATAATTAGATTCCCCCAAAAAATCTCTCCTTCTTTGGAGCAAATGACATGCCTTTTAAGAAATAGAATATGCATCCTGCAAAGCATCCCATCGAGAAAGCTCCTCCAAAATCATCAATAATTCTGTAAGGACACGGTTATTCACGCATAGCCATCTTAATTCTGGTTAAAATTTATTAATTAAATCATAGTCATTAATTAAAATAATTAAGTAATAGTAATAATGGAAGGGGATCATCTCTTAAAGGCTAAAGTTCTTATCCTACATTCAGTTCGAATCCTACTATTAGATCTTAGAACAGGATTGTTTGGTTCACTTTTTTTCTTTTGGTGGCAAATTATTTATTTGTGTTTTCTATGATTTTTTCGATTTCTATAGTAATCCCAAAATTAATCATAATTTTAATCTTGCCCTATATCATATTTTTATGAAAAATCTGGCAGATTTTATAATGGCAATATTTTTTTGAATTTATAGAAATGTAGCTTAATCTTATTGACTAACTTTTGAGTTTCTAATGCCAAATCTTCTTCAGATATATATTCTCTTCTGTTTGTGTAAGTTTCAAAGCGTATTTTATAAAGCATTTGTAATTAATCAGTAGGAGATAATTTTTCATAATCTCCTAAATGAATGCCCTTTAACAATATCTCATCATTATCAAACACATCATGTTCAGAGCCAGATGAATCCGAATCTGAATTGACTTCTGTTGGCAAAATCTCTTATTCTTTTGGTTTCTTAAACAAATTGCTCATAAACTCAGAACCTATATATTTAATAGGTTTCAATCTAATGTGCTATAATCTAGGTGAAGTTTTTTCTGAATCTAAAGTTGAGGTTGATGATTTTCTAGAATTCATAAATAAATTTTATTTCTCAAATAATTATTATAATTATAATAATCTTATAAAAAAACAATTTTTCTTTTTCAATAATTCAATTTCTTCATTAAAACTATCTATTTTTGATTAACTCAAATCAACCACATTTTTATTGAAATTGAGTTTGCTATTGTTTTGATATAAAATCAATTTAAAATGTTTTACATTATTTCGCTTTATTTTTTTATAGGACATGCTTTACCTACAGTACTTTTTCATGGATTAGGCGATAGTTGCAATTAATCGCTATTTAAACCTTTTTTTTAGGATATAAATGCCGATTGTATAGAAATTGGTTCTGGACCATCATCATCCATCTTATTAGGATTTTTAGATTAGGCAAAGGATGCCTGTAAAAAGGTATAGGAAAAATACGCTGGTTAAACAATAAATATTGTTGGCTTATCTTAAGGTGCATTAATTGGTAGATATATTATAACAGATTGTGATTTAAAAGGTGGGAGAGTTTCAAAGTATTTATCTATAGGAGGGCCTTAAATGGGAGTATCTGTAATTCCTCATTGTAATAGTTATTTATGCTGGCCCTTAAATAAAGTTGTAGATTCTTTAGTTTACACAGATTATGTATAATAACATATAGGGCCAGCAGGTTATTTTAGAAATTATGAAGACATAAACTCTTATTTAAAGTACAATCATTTTCTTCCTGATTTAAACAATGAAAGAAATCCTCAACATTCAAGAAAATAAAAAGTATAAGTTTAAAACATAATTTTTAAGTTTTCTTTGCTTGATCAAGTAATGCTTGTTTAATTTTTACAAGATGAAATGGTTCTTCCTAAAGAATCTGCCTTTTTTGAATCTGTAGAACCTGAAACTAGCCGAGTCATTTCGCTTGTGGATTCAGAATTTTATGTTTAAGATCTTATTGGTGTAAAATAATTAGATGAGCAAAGAAAAATTAAATTTATCAAAATTGATAATAGTCATTTAAGATGGACAGACGACATTACGAAAACATTGTTTATACCTTTTTTAGCTTGATTTATTATATATTATTATATTAAGTTATTCTTCACAGATGTTTTTTATACAATATAGGTTAAAAATCATTGATTAACAATCAATATTTAATTTAACTTTATAAGTTTGATGATTTTCTAAATATAATGGATTAATACTTTTTAGAAGTAATTTCACTTTCAACTTAAAGACCTCTGTCAATGAGATTTACGTATTTTTTATCTTCTTTGTATACTAACAATGACGCTGATATGGCCAATAAGGCCAATAATAATAAAAATGTTTCTGTCACAATCTTAGAATTAGTCAATCTAATTAAAATTTTAAATACATTTCAAAGAAAGTGCAAATATGTGGAGTTATAGAAATTCCAAAATTCTATAAACAAACAAAAAGAGCTAAGCTTCTACCGTATTTATGGGGATGAGTTAAATATAATACACTACTCCACACTGTTGTATAAGATAAGGCAAATGAAAATCCTAATAGAAGCAAACCTTCAAATGGAGATTGTAACAACACTAGTATATGAGCCCATACTGCCATTAAACCTGAGAAAATAGTCTTTCTATTAAATATTATCATTTACTAAAGTCGATCTTTATCCATACATATCTATCACAAAACCCAATAATGGAGTTATAAATCCTGAGAAAAGCCACATCAGCGTAACTAGTTTTCTAGCTAGATCTTCCCCATTTTAAAGATTGATTAACCATTTATTTAAAAGAAATTCTTATGCATACCCTACCAACACAAGAACTGATGTTGAAGCAAAAGTGTAAAAGAACAATAATAACCAATATATTGTTGGAAATTCATATTTATTACCATAACCACAACAATTTTCATAAATGTTTTAGTCTAAAACTTCTGACTATATTTATTAAGCTACAATGTAATCTTATTCAATTTTTATTTCTTCTCCATCATCTTACAACTAAATAATTTCACTTGGACCTTATTTTTAATATAGTTAAGAAGACTTTTTAATACCTTCTTCAATTTAAAAGTAGTTTGCTCCTTTCTTAGCAATTATTGATTGTACATTGGTATCAATATCTTTTGTTACATAAGCCATTATCAAACCTAAAATTGTAAATAATAATGCAATAATATTCGAACCATAGGAGGATTCAATATTTGGAGCAAATAAAGTACAAATGACTAATCCACTCATGTATATTAGTTAATATACACCTAAAACAAAAGTCTAAATTATTATGTTAATAATACTAAATAAGTAAACTTGTAATAAGAACAAATAAAAGAAGTTAATACAATTAATAAGGACTCTATTCCCCAGCCTATAATCATTCGTCCTATAATAAATGTGGTCTTATTTCCGGAATGAGTACCTAATGTGGCAATAAATTAACCAATAACGCATAAACAATTTTGAAAAAGAATTGCGAAATTATCTCCATATGTATCTCTCAAGACTCCAGAGAAGTAAGGGAGAATTGAATTTAATAGATAATGGAAAGTCGTAATCATAGTCAAGAATTCTTTTTGGTCTTCTAAATTAAATATATCTCCAAGATTTTTCATTTATTAAGGTAAAACTAAACAGTATGCGGATGCTATTAAACCAAAGGATGTCGTTAATACTAAATGCCATTTTGATTTGTGATTTTATTTATCCAGATAAAATTAGTTTATGTTCTTCATTATTATCAAAATTAAAACAATTTATATAATAGTTTTTTAAGAAAAGGAGATTGAATAGAAGATTGATAGTACTTAGACATCTAAATTTGAATTACATTAAATTATGAGATTCTGAAAGAAAAGTTTACAACTGATTTATAATTAACTAATTAATACTGAGATAAATTTATAAAAATATAATAAATTCTCCAGGAGTTTAAACTTCTAAAGTCGAGAAAACAAAGAAGAAAAACTTGGCTATTATTGAATATTTAAAAGAGTAAACATATCAAGTAATCATATTAATTGATTATCTCAAAATTAATTTCCCTAAATTTATTAAGCATATTTAAAGAAATCGTGATTCACAAATTCAGAAGCAGTAATTCTATTATATTCCTCTGCTAATCCTCCTTCTATTAAATCTTTAAAATACTCTAGTAATTATTTTGGTATATTTTCTCTTAATAATTGCTAATCTACCTTCTAGATAAAATCTAGTTACCAAAATAGATCAGGCTAATTTATCAATAATTAGTAATATTAATCATCTTTGGTTGGGAATTATCCCATTATTGGGGGTCTTTTGTAAATTGCTAAAAATAAGGCTGTAGTTAAGGCATAAATATCTGCACTAAATAAACAGAATTCTCGGCATTCTCCTTCTTCTTGGTTGAATCTGAAATTAACAATCTCAGGACTTGAGTAAGGAGTAAGTGTTCTAGGCAACCATTTGATAAGGAGATCTTCAAATGTTGGTCTATAGCTGAAACCAAAATCTGCTAGTTTGATACAATTTCTATTAAAGACAAGCATGTTTTCTAACTTGATATCGTTATGTGCTATATATTAAGAATGCAAATATTCAAGGGCAATAGAAATTTAAGTGAAATACTTGATTATAATTTTGAGTGATGTCTCATTAGTTTTACAAAGAGTATGAAGATCGCATGTAGCATTTTCAAGAAACAGACTACAACATTATAGGTTCCCACCTGCAGGATCTAGTTAATGATGAGGGATGAATGTTTATGGTTTAATTATGTTTGGATGATTGAGTTGACTCAATATTTTCCATTCATTTTATAGATCTTAACATTCTCTTTAATGAACAGTATTATAGGTATTGTCATCTTCAATAAAAAGTTGTCCGTGGAACACCGATTTAATGACTACAGTCTAATGAACTAATAATGTTATTTTACTTCAGATGGACTGACTCTACGATGGATGTAGGAATTGTTCCCTTATTGGATTAAATATAGATGGTCTGGTATTTAATTGATTTGCTACATATATAAATTTATATATTATAAATGTTTATTTCCATTCTACTTCTTTATTCTCTTCTTTTGGTCCATAAATTACAATTAAAGAAATTCCTTATCTTTTGCCACCATTTTCTCATTATCTTAGACCTGATTCCTAAAAAGGTTAACTCATTCATAAGATCTAGATTTTTGACAATTGATCTAAAATTAATTAAAATGGTTTTCTTGGCTTTGGCTTTTAAAGTTGGAATTCTTCTTGCAAAATTTTCACCCTCTTTACTCTTAGCTCTGCAAGTAGTGAGTATAATTTGACCGTTATTATTGCAAAAACTATTCCTTAAACTGATTTGTGAATTTTTTTTATTCTCTATCGGGTATAATTAAATATAAATAAGAAGGCAAATTTACTGCTTAATTTATTACAATTTAAATGAATAGAAACAAATAAATCCTAAATATGTAAGCAAACTGGACGAATGTGTTTTTTATATAAAGAAAGCTTGAAAACAATAATTTAATATTCATTACCTAAAAAGAAATAAACTAAAAATTATAATTAGAAAATCTAATTCGAATCGATTGAAAAAGTAAAAGATTTGAATACTTTGAGATATCAAAATATTTCAAGATTTAGTTAAATGGAAATACTACATAAGAAATGAATTCCTATTCTAAAAATTAAGAATGTCAATTGAAATTATAAGATATCAAATAAACCTATCATTATTTCTAAATCATATGAATAAAAAATTAATATTATCCAATATATTATATTTGATAAATAAATTGATTTAATTTTAGACATGAAACATTAAAAAAAGAAATGTTGATATTTTTTTTATTTTTTAGAGCGTAATTTAATTAATTTGTTATGTTATACGAAATAACTAAATTCGTTTTAGTTTTGAAATAAGATTGAAAGATTATCAATCTCAATAATTTAAAAAGATGACTTAAATCTCTCTAAATTTAAAAACCATAAAAATCTCATTTTCTGTCAACTTCTATTTTACTTCTGTTAAGTAATACAAAATTCAAAATTTATTTTTTCTTTTGTAACAAATCACGAAGAAAATATTAAATTAAGAGATAGAGGCAATATATAAATTTAAAACAAATAGTACTTCAATGCTAAATAATGGATAATAATAATAAAAACAGCAAATTATAGATGCTCAACATACTTTTAGATTAATTTTGCAATTAATTAATTTGAATATAAAATAAATATATTATTATATTTATGGATCCGATAAATTGTCCTGCTGCTGGATCACGACCTTAAAAATAAACTTTAGATTAGGCTCCATCTGTTAGACAGAAGTAGAATTTTTAAATATAAAATAGCCAACAATAAAGATCTGATATTTTTGGTATTAATTCAGGTCCTGTTGTCTAAACACCAAGTAGGCAATCTTAACGTGCTAAAACAGATATTTTTGGTGTTGAATAAAGTGCAACACAATCCCTAGCTTAATCGAGAGTTGAAGTAAATATATTTTAAGATTTCTAGACAAGATAAACTAAAACTTATCAATCAAATATTTTCTAGGTAGATCCTTCTGCTAATAATACACATACAGCTTAAGAAACTGTCAAGACTTAAAACAAAGGAAAGAACACTTAGGCAAGACATTAAGATCATGGAAAAGATTTTTTGTTTGGAAAAAGCGGTATTCAATATTAACTATTAAAATATTAGACTTTGATGAGTATAAGTCAATCAAAAGAACATAAACTTTGAAGGAATTCAAGCCTAAAGAGGAGTATGATCCAGCAAATAGAAGAGTTAAAGAATTGTATGGAAATGAAATAGCAAAAGAGCATTTACCTACACAAAAGGTTTCATTAGAAGAGAAAAAAGAAATTTAAAAGAAATAACAATAGAAAGATATTGATCCATAATAAAGAAAATAGTTAGAAAACTCATCAAATGTATTTGGTCAGAATGAAAAAAAAACTTATTAACAACAAGGGAAATAAGAAAAATTAACTTCATAAAACTAAAAATGGTCGACTACAAATAAAGCCGTTGATAATAATACAAAGAATTATGATCCGGATACATTTGCAAAGAATAAAAAGGATTAAGAATTATAATCTAGTGTATTTGGTGGAGAATAAAAATAAATATAAAGTACAGCTACCAAATAAAAATTAATACCTACAAATTAAACATGGCAATAAACTGATACTGTTAAAAATATGAAAGATTTCGATCCCTCATAATCTTAATTGAATGAAGTTGATCCATCTTAAAAAAAGATTGATACCTTAAAATCAGCTTTAGATACTCATGATTATAAGGCTTAACCTGTTAAACATAATGAAAAGTTAAGTGTGAAATAGTAAAAATATAAAAAGGATGTTTTTACAAGAGGAGGAGAAAAAGATTAAACTCCTTCTCAACAAAAATAAAAATAACCAAATCAGCAATAATAATAATAGAAAGAAATACACGAATAATCTGATATGATTTGAATTATTGTATAATGCATCATCTTTTATCATATTTCATTCTTTGATATGCTTAAATATTTAAATACTCTATTAATATTAACTTTTTTATTTGTGAATCACAAATATTTGTATTTTACTAATATGATATAATATATTTAATGAATAGAATCAAATTATTGAAATAGTTTTGCTCTACAATAAATCAAACAGACAGAAAAAATTTCAATAAAATTTAAGATTGGTGGAGTGTAGGAGGATCAATGGCACCTCTATACCAATATAATCACTTGAGAGTTTAGTTTATTCATGAAATCCTCAAAAGACCTTAATAAGGGAAATCATTAGCTGGTTTACATTCTTTGGATATTGGAGTTGGAGGTGGAATTCTTAGTGAGAGTTTAAGAAGATTAGGAAGCAAAGTTACAGGAATTGATGTTTCTGAAAACTCTATCGAGACAGCAATTAATCATAAAAATACAGATCCATAATTGAGGAATGATGCAGACTTAGAGTATAAATTAATAAGCATAGAAGAATTATCAAAAAATAATGATATTTAATTCGACATCATTACAGCTATGGAAGTAATTGAACATGTCGAAAATCTACCCTTATTTATAGAATCAATAGGGAAATTATTAAAGCCTGATGGTAAGTTATTTATTTCATCAATAAATAAAAGCTATGAGTCTTTTTTGAAATTAATTATAGGAGCAGAATATATTGCAAGAGTTGTTCCAAAGGGTACACATGATTGGAATAACTTTAAAACTCCGGAAGAAGTATGGCTTCAATTGAATAAATAAAAAATCAATATAGATGTGGTATTATATACGAATTTATATTTAAGTTGCGTGGTGTAGAATATAATCTGTTGAGTGGATAGATGAAATATAGTAATAATGAAACTCAATATATTATGGCATGTAGCAAATAATAAAGGGAATGATATATCATTTATTTTATAATATTTTAAATGTCACTGCGATTTGTTAGTCAATTTTGCAAACAAAATTATAATCCTTCATTTTTCTATTATATCGATTTTATTTATTTACCTACGAAATTCTATATTTTGTAAACAATCTAATAATTTTATACCTACAGGATATCTTATGTACTTCAAAAATTCATGTTGTTTGAAGTATAATAAGTATTCCAAATAATTGATAAATTAATCATCTTCAAAATAATCTTTGATTGCAAGCTAATGTATATAAAAAGGATTAGCAAGTAATTAAACGAATTCAAGGTCCATTTAAAATCTCTTATAGTCATCATATATTTTTTACATTAATTTAATTTATGTTAACTTAGATTTCAATTACGAATTAGGAAGCTAATTAACTTATGCCAGAGTTGAAAATACCAACATTGGAATTTAAGAATCCATAAGGACTAATTCAAAAAATGAATGAACTGAAATTAGCGAAACACATTTAAATATAAGTGATGAATATCAGGTGTAAACAAGACCTACATTTGATTGATTTAGATTAATAAATGATCAAAAGTATAGTCAAATTCATTTGAGTAACAACTTTGCAATTTCCTTCTTTAAATTTCCCTTTCTTAATTCTTGTAATAAACTTTTGGTATCAGGGTAAGTCTCTAAAATAATAGTCATGTCTCTATCATCAACTTTCAACATCTCTCTAATTTCTAAATCTATGAATGTTATTTGTAATAATACATTACGATTGCTCGCTTCTCCTTCTAGTCTACATCAAAGGAGCTTCTAACTAATCTAGAAGTCTACGTTTTCTCTTCAAATTTATATATTAGTAATCTCCACTTTGCCTTTTTATTTCATCGTAATCTAAAATACTATCCTCTTCTAAGGGTAGATCTTTTATCATTTTGAGATTTAGTTTGACCTTTGTCCCTTTCACAGACACAGGAACTTCATGATCGATTTTTTATTAAGCTGGATTCTGTTGCTAAGTTTAGTATGGCATAACTGGTTAAGGTAGAGTTTGCAACTGAGGTGCTTAAGGTATCATAGATATTCGCATAAGAGGCATTTGAGGTATTTATTGCATTTGCTGCATTTACTGCATTTATTGTAATTGTTGCATCATCATGTAATGAGATGGGTAGTTTAATAATTAAGGCCTAAAACAGTATAAGAGTTTAGAGTAATAAGTATATTGGGTATATATTAGAGTAAATATGAAGTAGTTACTTACATGAATTAAGGATTTGGATAGATAATTGGAGTTTACTATGCTTATTATACTGGAGAATAGACTGGAGGTTTAGCTTTTAACATCGCCAAGTAATCTTATTGTGGAAAGCTCATTTTTGAGTTATTTAAATATATCTCTAAGAATTCATATTCAGATTCGATATTTAGATTTACAAAAGATATTGTGGATTGAAAAATCAGATCATTTCTGAGTTATTCTATTGGTTTATGAAATGAGATAAGTTGAATTGAATCAGACCAAGAAGCATCTACCCATAAACAGTTAATATATTTGTTTATAACTTATATTGAGAGATCTCTCTTTAATATAAAAATGTAAAAATCTCATTCTCCTCAGCCTCGTCGTACAAATAGCAAATATTCGTCATTTCCTTTCAAATTGCCAATGACAAACCTTGCTCTTCCTTTAACTAACAGCCATGTCTAGTCTGATTAGGGTAGAAAGGTGATAATACATGTAGGATAACAATCAGGAAAGAAGATTAAATAACTCTTACAGGTGAATACAAGACCACTGATAAATCCGGCCAAGGTTTAAATTGATATAGAAAAATTGCAGATCATAATGAATGGAAAGTATGAAAAAAATACATCGAATACATCCTATTCAATTTAGGTAGAAAACACTCTCAAAGAATTTCGCACTAAGATAGATGAATAAGACAGTATTATTAGATTATAGGAATTCAAGATCAATAGATTACAATAAGAATTATTGTTCTCTAAATAATAATATTAGCGAGTGATGTCAAAATTAGTATAGGTAGATGGTAAATGTAACTATTATCCGCAATCGACTAAATTAACAAAATCTTAAATTAGTATACCTTAAATTGAGCCAATTCCCTCAATAAATAAAATATTATAAGTTGATAATAAGAAGAAAAAGAACATAATCGAAAAAATTTAAGGATTTTCTTTAGAAAATAAAAAATTAAGAGAAGAAGTTTAAAATAAAATGAAAGAAATTTTTTAAGTAGTAAATGAATTTGCAATGGCTGTAATCTAATAAGCTTCTTCTCTTTATATTTAAAATATTTAAGCAATCGAATCAGTGTTCGAAATACACAACAAGTAATTTGAATTTATATTATAGTTTTAACAAGAATGATTATTAAGGAATGAGGGCTTAATATGATATATTAAATAGGGAAATCTAAATACTAGAATAGCAAAAAGAAATATTATATGATAAAGTAATTTCATTACTTTGAAAATTATTATAATTAATGAACGACATATAACCAGCTCCAAGTCTTGTTAAATATAGTAATCCAATTCTCATTTCAAACAGTCAAAAGAAATAAATTAAATAATAGCCTCCAAGCAATACTGAAGATATTTTGAATGCAATTCTACTTCCTAGAGAATTTAATCATCAGAAAAATCAATTGTAAATGTAATGTGTTTCTCCTGCACCTTCAACCAAACAAGATGTGCTTGAATTATAAGATAAATTAGATAAATGGTTACAATAAAGGCAGGCTAGAGAGACTGGTCTATGTCCAATTAGAGAGGAGTTATACTCATAATGTTTTGATGAATTGATTAGACAAATTACAATTAATTGTGCAGAGAGAGGCATGCTTTTAGTAACAGTAAGAAATGAAGTAAGAATGGTTATTCAAACTTATTAAACCTTGTATGCATCAAGTATAGCTTTTGGTATGAGAAAATTTTTATCAGAAGAAGAAAAAAAAGTATTCAAATAGTATTTAATTAGGCTGAATATAAATTACGTATAAGGCAATTAGAATAGGAATGTTCAGATTTATAAAGACAAGTTGAATCTTTAGAACAAAAACTTTAGGATACAAAATAATAAGATGAAATTAAAAGATAACAAACGAAAGAAGCTCATGCAGAGATTGTTTCTTAATTAAAAGCTGATATAAAAGCAAAAGTAAATGGAGATCTTGAAAAAATACTCACTGGATAAAAAAAATTACCTGATAAAAAATAATGATATTCAAATTATTTTCATTATTTTATATTCGATAAATGTTTAATAAAATTAATAACCATCTTTGAAAAAATATTTTAATTGTGTCTATATTTTTATATCATAATGTTCATAACATCATAATTCCTAATATTGCTATTAATACTTTGAATATCATAGCATTTGAACTTTCATCATCATCACATGACACTCCTGCGCAATTTTCTGAATTGTATGTCAAAACTTAATCCTAAGAAGGGCATTTACTATCGGCACTCTCTTTAATACAAGAAACAGAGGTTGATCCAACAACTGAAGGTTCATCTGCAGTTTCTTGTAAGATTCTAGTTGCTGTTGTTTCTCCTAATGAGGCATCAGAAGCTATAGTGACTTTATTACCCAAGAAATTTAATTTTAGTTAATACATTTATTCACCATTTTGTCCTTTATCTAATTTTTTTGGCTTGACTGTTTTTGATACTCCATCAGCAACTACTGTAATTTCGGCTTCTTGTGGTTTCCATTTTCCACCTTTAAATCCTTCTTAAGTGATTGTTTATTTGACATAAATAGTGTCTCCTACTACTAATTCAGTGGTATTGAGAGGGGTTTCACAAGCTTCATCTGAACATAATGTCAATGTGGATTGAGCAGTATTGACACATTATTCACCAGCTGCATCAGCACAAACTTACTCAGCTTGTACTTTAGGCTTGATTTCGCTTGATTTTAGGGATACTAAATCCTTACTAAAAATAGCAGAAAATTTAAAAGCGAAGAAGGCTAGAGGTTTTATGCCATTGTCATTTGGTAATAATAAGGTCACTGATATGGCATAAAATCCAGTATATTTGATTTCGTCGTTGGATTCATCTTTCAAAAAAATTGAGTTGAATTAGCTAAAAAATAAAAAATTTAAATACTCTTTATTGACGGTAAAGCTCCAAGTTCTGGATGTGTCTTGTGAGGTAGATGTAATTACAGTGGAATCTGCTACTTCATTTGTGAATGCAGCTCCAAATCTTCTCAAACTAACCTGTATACATGTTGTAGTTGATCCAGTTTCTACAGAAGTCTAGAAATCTTTGGCATTTGCAAATGTCAATGAGAATTAAAGATTTCCATCTTTCAACTCAAGATTGAATGTTGGTCTTTTGGCAATTTATTTCTTTCCGTTAGCCTAGGTTTGTTTGAAGAATCCAATTTAGGTTTTGCAATTTTTAGCATCCTTACATTTTCCTTTAACAAGGACTTGGTCTTCTGTGCATGTTGTTGCTGTTTCAGCACTTATTGTGACATATACTAAGAAACTTAGTAATAATATATGAAAAATTTTCATGAAAAAGTATTATTAAATTACTGTCATTAATTATTGGTCTTTAAATAGGGCAATTTCATATAAGATATTCTATAATTTGTATTATTTCTAGAATGCCCTCACTCAATTTATTATACTGCGTAATCACGATAATATTAAAATATTTAAATATTTATATTAAAAGTTTATACCCCCCTTAAATTAATTAAACAATTCAAGGTTTTCTTTCTTAAAGAAAAGGTCAGACCCCAATATAATAAAATTTTTAAATATAAAAAATTTTTAATACAAAAATATTGTTTTCAATTTATTTGACTGCTATTTAAAATTTATGTTAAATTAAGCCAAAAGAATGAACAAAACTTGCTACTTCTAGATTATATTCAATGTTAAGAAATTTTTGGGAAGGGTTGTAGTAATATTAGGAATATCCTGTTCTATTTTTTATTTTAAGATTGTATATATTCTAAACTTATAATTACACTAAATAAAAGTTCCAATTAAGTTCTTTTATACTAAAATCTGAATTTAAATTGAATTTGGGTTTTTAATAGTAGGTGAATCAAGGATATGTTCTCCTTTAAAATTTTGAATGTTTATCAATAATAATAATTATTATTACACAAGTATTTAGGGTTATTATGAATATGTTGATATGGACTAATATTTCTAAAGAAATCAAGTATTTTCATTCTAATATAAATTAGAAATCGATTCAGATAATTTTTGTTGTTATATATGCTCAACAATAATATTATAAATAATCCACATAATTAATTTCTTGTAATTTTTGTATTATATTAAATATTGTACGTAATATGCTACGTTGGAGTATTAAAAAAAAAAATCTTTAATTCTCTATTTTATTAATAATTAATAGGTGATGAAGAGTGTAATCCTAATTATTGCTGTGATGTCATCAGCGATATATACCTAAAAGTGCGGTAAGAAATGAATTTTATCGTTTCAAGACACTATAAATTAACAATACAATGTTTATGCCACAATTAATGAAACAAAGGAATGGGATATGCGTAAATTCTTCTTTACAGGGGAAAATTTGAAGTACAAGATAAATGCAGATTGTCCTTACTTCTAAACAGTTGATCCCTTAGCTGAAATAGGAGATCCAGTAGCTCATGGTGATCGTAAGAATAATTATTAACATTAGCTTCAATTGGTACAATATAAAACTTGAAGGCTTATAGATCATTTGATAATGGCGCTTGGTTGAATGATTTTGTGTTTTTGGAGTAAAACAAAACTGACGTAGATGTTTTCTATTCACTTGGGTATGTAGAATTTGATTAAATAATATAGTGATCCTTAAAAAATGGATTAAGTCCCTAAATTCCATGCTTAAGTAAATGTGAGAAATAAAACAGTCTCATTTATATGCCATGACTTAGATTTTCTCACAAACTACTAAATAGTAATAGATTGCCAATAGCCAGATTTGGAAGATCCAGTCACTCATGGTTATCATAATGGGTTCGTTGTGGTTGATTTATAAGATTCATCATACTATGTGCTTTCACCAAACGAACATCCAGCTGGATATAATTATAATTATACAGAAGATAGAAAAATAGCATTCCATAATTTTAGTTTTTCAACATCTGAATAAGAATCTGAGGAAGGAGGTTTAGGAGCTGATAAAGTTTCATTATTATTCAGAGCTGAGCCTGCATGGGCAACTGAATACGCTGATTTGGGTTAGGATAAATTAGATGATGATTGTGAATTGGAAGTTTATAAATATAGTAACAAAAAATTTTCAGAAAAACCAGTTGCTTATTTGACAAAAATTGAATTGGCTAAATTATTAGGTACTGATGAAACAAAGTAGAAATTTGCATTGATGGATTTCTAACTTGAACCAAATGGTGATATCTATGTTTTAGATGGCGATAATGGTGTTTATGTTTTATAATTTACATCCTAATCATTAGAGTGGAAATTAAAAGAGCATATAAGTTTTCCTTATATAACTAGAAGTTTTGGATTCGACTTCAATTACTTAATAAGTAGTGATGGAGTAAAAACTAGACATTTGGTCATTGTATTTAAGGACAAAGCAAACTTTTATGAAAATGGAGTTATGAAGTTCGGTATTAAATTACCAGAAAATGCAAGCTATGGAAAAGTATAAGTTTAAATGAGTCAATACTTCTTGGTATTAAAATTAGATACTGTTGTATATGTTTATCATTCAGATGATGGATAAAAATTGTATACTTATACAAATGATTTGTTTGATTAATTGATCATCAATCCATATTAGCCAGATTTATTAGGAGTTAATAAAAATTCTGCTCATAGATTCTTAGTATCCAATGGATATCTTAGATTAAAGAAGTAGGATAGTACAAATGATGGATTAAAGACTTATACTTTAGACGCAATTTCAATTGATGATGCATCATAAAAATGCTCAGTGACTCTTAATGTAAGAGTATTGAAGAAGGATGACACTAAAATTTATGAATAAAGTAATCATCCATTCCCTCAAGCACTCATTGTTCCAACACCACCTATTGGTATTGATTTGATTGCCTCTGGTCCAAACCTTTAATATTCTTCACTTGCTACATTAGAACATCCAAAATTAGGAAATTCTAAGATCATTGTTACCATCAAATCAGCTTGGAATTTATAATTAAACGGAATTAGATTACCTGATGCTAAGGATGTTATATATTCTGATATTCTTGTTACTGATTCAGCCACTTA
Organism: Paramecium sexaurelia; assembly: GCA_000733375.1. Lineage (NCBI taxonomy): Eukaryota > Ciliophora > Oligohymenophorea > Peniculida > Parameciidae > Paramecium > Paramecium sexaurelia. The sequence continues at coordinate 653,118 of JPFM01000008.1, read as the reverse complement.
ATTCTATTTACTATTACAAATACCAACAAAAATCATTTATGTTTATAAATGTACTCATTCTTTATTAGATCATGAAAATGCTTAATGCGAAGATTATGATAATTTTTCTTTGGCAGTTCAAATTGATAAAAAGAAGCATTCTTTCTATTGGTGGGTATTCATCAACTAAATCACTTATATGTATCAAGATACAGATTACACAATCCAAATATATACCAGTACAGGAGGAAAAGTCAAACTTGTAGGTACAATATCAGTTGATAGCACTGATCCTATGAATAAAATTTCATCAGTCACTATGGTTAAAGATGAAATCTATTGTGTTTAGGAAGATAGAAAGACTGTTTAAGTTTATGCTGCTACTTACCCTTTTAGATTGAGTTTTGAAATCAACTCTTCTGTTTTAGGTGAATACAAAATAGATGGATATTTCACACCGAGAAGAGTATTTGGTAACAAGAAAGCAAAAAGCTAACTTTTATTCATTTAATCCTTAAATCATTTATATGTCGGTTAATTCACAAATCTAAATAGTTTCTCAACTTTCATCCTTTACAGTCAACTCAAAGTTCTTACTGACGCAGAAGTTGAAGTTGCAATTGGTTTAGATCATTTCTTTGTAGTTTAATAATAAGGCGATGTAAGTTTAATTGAAGAATACAATTATTAACATGTCTAAAGAATTTACAAAACAAAGGAATTACCATTTTTCCATTATAAATTACAAAAACCATTGACAGTAGATTATTCCTCATAAACTGGTTGGTTATTTTTAAGAGCAACTGATGGAAAAGAAACAGTAGTCTTAGTTTATGAGCCTGGAGTTGTTTCTCATATCTGTTTGCATAAAGTCTTAGAAACAAAGGCATTGGATATTGATGGAAAGACATTTGACATGGCTGTAGATGGAGGTTAATAAATGTTTTCATATTTCAATAATAATACAATTCACAGAGTGGTTAGTGTCTTGGCTGATGCTGAATTATATATTACACCAGAATTAGAAACTTAATAATACGTTAATGAGCTTACTACAGGTGTTTAAGTTAGCAACTTCCCAGGAAATGAACCTTGGAACTTATTTACTAAAGTTACTGTGCTAAATTCTCAAAGTGATATAATAATCAAATAATAAATTTTGACTTCCAAGAAAAAGATTTTTAAGTTTGCCAAATAATAGTAAGAATAAATAATTGATATGGGTACAGATTGGTATTATGGATAACAAATCGGTATTGTTGTAAGATGTGATACATGTAAAGGCGACTTAAAAGTGAGAAACAACATATATAGAGTTTTAGACGGAGCAGATATGCCTTATGATATTTCAGATGGAGCTTAATTTGGTACAGCAGGATAAGTTTATTAAACAAGAGATGCTTTGATATTCTAAGATGTTGCAGGTAAATTCAAAGAAAGAAAGGAAATTTAAGATAGAACTATAAGTTGTGAGTTAGTGTCTGTTTCAGCAGATAATTCATTTATATTATCAAGTTACACAACACTTAAGAATGAAGTTGGTATCTTCATTAATTAATGCACAAATTTGGCAAATTGTCAATAATTCAAACAAGGTTCATAAACTATAGGAGGAGCCAAAAAAGTTTCAAAAGTTGTTATGCCTGACAACAAGAATATTATTATTTTGAATACTGATCCAGAAAACTTTTCATCCACTGACAGTTTTATTTTGGTAACATCCCTAGATTATGATTAATCTAAATTTACTATTGCCAATAAATTTACAATCAATGATCAATATGTTGGTAGCAAATTATTATAAGTTGGAGACTTTGATATCATAAAATATTAAATCAATAGTGTTAATTACAATACAATTGTTTTTACAGATATTAACAATGGACTTTACTTTTCTCATTTTGCATATGATGCTTAAGGTGTATTTTCTAAGACTACTAATGAATAATTTAAGTTAAGATCTTACACAAATGATCAATATCATATTGCAGATGATGCCTTATTTTATTAAGTCAAAGTATTAAGCAGTTAAATTAGTGGAACCACACTCTAAGTCAATCTTTTAGTAACCACTAGTAATTCTGCTCATTATTCATTTGGATTTGATCTTGATACCTCAAAACCAAGTTCTGGATTACCTATCATAAAAGCTAATACGGTTTTGAATTATGTCTTGACTCCTTATGGAAATTGGCATGCAATTGATAAACTTGCATATGTTAATGGACATGTTGCTATTCCATATAGTGATGAGAAGAAAGTTGTTATTGGTGTTTATGACCTTCCAAGCGATAGACCAAGTGTTGTCAAAACTATTGCATTCAATCATGGAATTTGGGCTGACTATCATAAAGCTTTGCCAATAGATTTTGCTATGGTTTTGGTTAAGGATGCCTCAGCTAAATATGTAATTTCTTTATTTAATTATAATAGCCTACTTTATATACAAATATAAATTATGATGTTTAATCTGACGAGTATTTAATTGAAAAGTATGAATTAAGAGCTGATCCTTAATTGATTCTTACTAATTCTGCTGCATATGCTGATGAAGTCTAATTTAAAGTCTATTTACATAATGACTTTGCTGAAATTTCAGGATTAGCATATTTATCAACCAAAGATCCAAATCCACCAAAACCTCCTGATGATGATGGCGGAAGGTATTCCATTATTTATTATCTTTTAGTTCTAAATGGTGGTGGATAACTTTAATTGTTATTTTTGGTGTAGCCATTTTGGGAGTTGGTGGATGGTTCGCTTATTAAAAGTTTGGCAGAAAAGGAGTTGATCCTCTTTTGGGATGATATTATATTTTATTCAGTATATGTTTCATACATATATACCAAATTTGTTATATAAGTTTATTATAAATAAAAATCATTATGTTTCATGATATTTACTTATCTTTTTTGGAATTGCTACATATATTCTTTGAGGACTGCAATTAGATTCAGGTTAGATTGACTAACATTCTGCCAAATCTCCAACGTCAAATCTTACTTTAGATTGATTCAAAGGAATTTAATTTAAGAACTAGTTTGTTTAGCTTTTTTAAATTGATTAAAAAAGCATCTATATTTCTGGATCCAATGATTAGATTAATTTTAAATTAACAGCTGAGTTTGTAATCTATTAAATTACTTTTTCATAAGCTTCAAAAGCCTCTTAAATTGCTATAGATTCTAATTGCTAACTTTATTTTTAGGAATCTAAACATTTTCCTTTCTCTAAATCTTAAATTATATTTGGTTTAGGCAAATATTTGAATAATTTCATTTATTCTTCTGTTAAAATTATATCTCTTAATTAATCAAATTAAATAAACTTCTTAATTATTAATTTCACATCCAATTTCTCCATATATCTTTCTTTAGCAATATTTAACATCTTTTTCTTTTTTCTATCACAACCAATATATAAGCATAATATTTATTTTATAGTTGGCTCAATTTGATTTCTCTTTTATAAAATTTCCTTTAAACTTTCATTCTAATTATGAATTAATACAATTTGATTACAATCATAACTTCCTGAATATGTTCACTATTTAATCTACCAGCATCTCTAGGTGATAATAGTCGTTTTTTGCTTTTAACAATTCCAGCCAAAGCATCAGCTAATTTAGTATCATTTAATATATATGATTTATCTTTATTATTATTAGATTCAAATCTAAAAAGTTCATTTGCCATATCTATATCCAACATTAATTAAACTATTGGTTTTATAAAAGCAGCTAATATCAAAAATATTATTTGGTATAAGCCCCCAACTCTGCTTAAAATTGCTTAAATTTTGACGTATGATCTAGAATATTCGCTATATTTCGAACTTAGGATTATAGTATGTAAAACTAAATATTCATCATTGTATAAATCTGTTGATTCTCTTAATGTATCTTAAATTATAACTTATTATTGGGATATATCCGAAAAAACCAATCCAGAGTCTGTCAAAGTTTTTACCACTTTAAATTGCTAAACTATATTTTTAGATGTAGTAATTGAAAAAGTATTATATTAAATATTTATGACATCTATTGACATATTGACAGCTCTATTCATTTATAATAATGAATCACTCATATGAACTGCATAATATCCTGAGTTCAGTTATTACTTAATATCATCTAATGGTGCACAATCATAATTATTTGTTGAATTTTAACATACTGAAACAGTAATCGTTAAAGAAGAATAAATAACACTTGTCTTAATTCCTTGTAAAACCTATTGATTTTATTAAAATGACTAAAATTTACAGGAGGATAGCTGTCCCAATAATCTTTTCGAATGCATTGTACGGATCCCAATCTAATTTTTGAAAAGTATTCAATTTAAGCTTCTGATAAAAAATGATCTTTAGTACAGGCTTCTAATGGTATTATTGTACAGCTAAATTAATATATATTTTACTTTCTTGTTAAACTTGTTGTTTATGTTGTCTCATTATAAATTCTAATACTTTCGCAATTTTTAAGTTAAATTGTAAAATACTTATTTATAGTTGTTAAAGGTTGGTTATCTAAATCAGCCATTGTTATAGCGATTGTAAAGTTGTTTCTATTCAAATAAAATGGCTAATGTATATTATTAAAATACTTAGGTTTCAACAACTTATCTTTCCGATTGAATCACATTTGGTGAATCTTTGGCTACTAATTCTTAAATACCGACTACTAAATAAACTAGGGCAAAGAAAATAGTGCCTAGAGTCAAAAAAGCTCCTATTATTGTATTATATTTCTATTTTCCAAGAATTCTGAATGTTGGAGGATACCCAAACATGTCAAATTGTAACACAAATTAGCTAACAATATCAAAAAGTGATTCTTGCATCTTGATTTACAAAAAATATTATAATATCAAAATAAAATATTTCGACATAATTTTTCTAATCTTAAAGTTTAAATAGTTTTTAAAAAAATTGAAATGTAATTCTTCATTGATATCAAATGATTTTCATTTTATTTTTTATAAAGTAATATTCACATTGTGTTTGAAAATATCATGATTATTATTGAGTATTAGAATAATTTTGATTGCCTCATGAACTAAATTTAATCAAAAATATCATAATGTTTTGTAAGGAAGTAGTTGTTTAATATTTAATTTAATATCAAGTTTAGAAAAAATATTGATTAAGAAAGTTTGTCTATTTTATCAAATGATAAGATACTGGTATAAATAACAGTGATAGTATATATAAAAAAACGTGTATAAATGATCCTATATTAAATTATAAAATGAAATAATTGAAGTTTTTATAAAAAATTAATGTCAACATCAAATGGAAAAGGATAATAGGGTTAAAATGATATAACAACCTAAAGGAGGAAAAATGAAGCTAATTTGAGAGTGGCTTTATAATATTATTCTTCTTATGGAAAATTAAATGATGATCATTCATTAGAACAAGTTGCTGCTGGTTTGGCAAGTTTAGAATTTATGAAACGCAATTGTCCTGAAGGAACAAAACTTGAGGATTTTTGTATACAATCTGGATAATATTTTGAATTTGAACAGTATAAATATGGAGACATTATATTTCATTATGGTGATGTCGGTGATAAAGTATATGTAATACTGAAAGGTGAAGTTGCAGTTCTGGTACCAAGATCTGAAAGTGAAATAGAAGCAGAACGAGAAGAAATAAGTTAAGTTAAATAACCTTTTGATTTTGAAACATTTTGGAAAAATAAGAAACCTGTAAAATAGATTCTTATTGAAGTGTTATTAGCATAAATGAACTCAAATTTTTACTTTTAGAATAATGTTTGTATGTTTAAAAAGGTATTTTAATTTTATTCTGGATAATCGTTTGGAGATGTAGCTTTGATTTCAGATAAACCTAGAACTGCAAGTATTTTGGTTATGTCTGATTAAATTTTTTTAATTAGTATGTGTAAAAAGGATTTCAAGGTATTATGTGAAAAATCTGTCTTAGAAATGAATTAAACTCTAGATTATTTTGTTAAATTATTTCCTAACGTTGGAAGAATGCAAATTACTAAATTTATATAGTTTTTTCATAAAATTGATTTTCCTCCTTAATAATTATTATGGAGAGAAGGTGAACAAGTTAAATTTTTCTTATTAATTCTAAAGGGAAGAGTTGAAGTTAAATCATTATAATTACCTTTATATTAAGTTTCTGACAATTCCTTTGTTGGTCATGAAGAAATTTTAGATGGTACACTCATTAGACAATACACATGCAAAACCTTAGATAATACTACAGTTTATTATATGGAATATGAGGATTTTAATAGTGCAAGAAAAAATGCTCCAGACATTGTCAAATTATTAATTGAGAAAGCAAAACTTATGACTTAATACCTTGAATAAAGAAAAGAGGATGTAAAGAAAGGATAAATTTATATAGAACCACTCACTTTACCAGTTGAAAGAAGATTGGTTAAAGATATGTTTATTATTAAATCTCCTAGAAAAAATGAAGTGAGATCAAATTAACCTAAATGTTTAAGTTATTTTGATATAACAAAATTTAATAAATAAAAAGCCAAACCAAATCCTACTTTGTAATAACAATCTATTTCTGAAGATTTATTCTTTTCAAAAGAGAAAAATATTAAAACTACTAGGTCTCCATCTTATTTAACCTAAAAAGTTTCCCCTATAAATAAATAAATGAAAGAAATTTTGATGAAAAAGTTTAAATTGAATTTTAAATTTAATGCTTTGAATTCTTTTTAAATAAGTTCTTGCAAATCAGTTCATGATCTCAGTAGTAAGAGCAGATTTAAAACTGAACCAAGTATTGACAATTGAATGATTTATAATATCCTTTTATCTTTTTATTTAATTATAAATCATTTCATATATAATCGTATTTATAAATTGTTAACATCCCATCTAAATTTAAATAAATTATTGAACCATTTTAGAATATAGGATGACGATGAGTTTTTAAATGCAAATTTCTAAATTTAACCACTATTATTCTCTAAATTATAATTATTGATTTTTCAGATAATATTAATTGATGAAAATTTTATTAACTTAATTATAGTATCTTTATTAATTAATTAAAGACGTTAGTTATCAATATAAAATAGATTGTTATACAGGTACAAAAGACTTAGGATTACTGTTTTGATATCAGAATCTCTTGCCATCTTAATACTTTAAAAGAAGACATTGTAGAATTCAAAAATAGAAATTTGTTAAACATATAAATCTATACTTTTTAAAAAGATTAAAAATATTTTTAAATCATACCATCAATTTAAAGAGTCTAATTATTTATTATTTCATCTCTAACATAAATTGTATTAATGGTGTAAAATTTAAAGTATTATCTATTTTGTATAAAGAAATAATTAAAAATGATAAATATTCTGTTTATTATTTAAATTTATAAAAATATATAGTACATTTTCAATTCTTCTTGGGAATCAATCTTATTTTCTTTTATTATTATTACTATTATTATGATTAAATTTATGAATTATGTGATATTTATGTAGATTATAGTTATTATTTTTACTTGCTATTCAAATGTAATCCTTTTAGACCTTTTCTCAAAAGCAATAATTTATATTTTTAACCCAATTTTGCTAATATAAATTGATTTCTTTTTTTCTTTTAACCATGTTCATACCATTTTGAGAAGGTTAGTCTTAAGGTATAGAAATTTTTAGATTTCTAATATTCTAAGATAAATAAATAGAATTTACCTTCAAGCTTCAATTTTTTGAGGTATATTATTGTTTATAATCTATAAAAATATTTTCGAATAATGCAAAAATTTCTAAAATGTTTAGATTTGAATGCTAAATGTTTTTAAAAATTGGCAAATAACTTAAATTTTTTCCAATATTTTCTTAATCTAAAAATATCAGCAATTTTATTTGATTATTAATCATCTTCTTTTGTGATAGTTGAAATAACACTTTTTGAGGATTCTCTACCAGGTGTTGAAAACTTCACTTCATTTCTTGGAGTTTTGGATTATACTGATTTTTTGCCTATACTTTTTCTACCTAAATCTTTTTTAGGAGGACTATATGGTAATTACAATTTATATGGCTATGGTGGCAGACTCTATATTCTCCAAGCTAAAAATATCTCTTTTAAATGTCTTTTATTTACTTTATTACTAAGCTTATATTGAAATTATTTAATACTAGCTCGATGATTTAACATTCTTTTTTCATTTATTCAATCATATTTATCATTAATGGTTAATATGCACTTGCGAGATTTCTGAGATAATAATTATATAATTTATTTAAGCCTTTTTTTACTTTTTAAGGGTCTAGCTTTTTTGTCTGTTTAGTTTATTTTGGTTAATTAAAGTATGATGTTTTAATAAATGCTCTCATGATGTAAATAAATTATTAATAAATAAAATATATAATTTTATCTGTAATAATTTGATTCCTCTAAAATAATAAAATATTTAAAAATAAATGCTTTGGATTAGGCCAAGTATATTAGAATAAAATATTCAAAATATATTGTTATTTGTTAATTTAAATTTTATTAATATATAATATAATTAATCCTGATAAACTAAAATAATCGAAGAATGATAAAGAATCCTAAAAGTGAAGGCGATTTTAGGCTTTAATAATATTCAGCCTCCAATAGTTGTACTACCATACCTGACAGAATTAATTAGACAAATATTTAAGAATCGATACCTGAAGAATCATATCCATAAGCATAAACATAAGATTTTACCTTCTCATTTTATAATGTTAGGTAAATATTACAGAAAGAGTATGGTTTAAACATTGAATTACCTTATCAACAACTATTTACAAAATAAGAATTTGATTAAATACTCGAAAAGTATAAGCCATAATAATCAATTTAAAAACTAGAAGAAAGTAATACAAACAAAGATCAGAAACTAGTAGATATGTTTATGGAAAGGTTGAATAGAAAGTTTTATTTTGATGCTTAAGATATTAGCAATATTGAATTCTCTGAAGATGACCCTATGAATATTTATGTTGATATCTTCAAATATTTTGTGAAATACAAAGACAGATAATAAAATAGAAATCTGTAAAATGATTTTCGTTAATTAATAGAATGTAGCGATATATAAAATGAAAATTTCTATATGTGGCACCGAAAAATATATTATAATAAAAATAGAAAAAATTTGCTAAAATTAAATGGAGTCAATATTACTTTTGATCATCTAACACTAGAGACTTAAAATGTAAATTAATAAAAATCTATAAATTGCATACGTAATGTTGCTCTATTGGTTTGCACATTTTCATTTATGAAGATTAATGATCTTACGAAATTAGATCCAGATATCATTCCAATTTTGAAAGTAGCTATAAATATTTAATCTGATACAAGTTTAGATAAATCTGATTTTAAAAACTTCTATTCTAATGAGAACATTTTAAGTTAAATTAATCAAATAAGTTCTTAAAGTTTGGATATGTATTTATTGATAATATTATTAAATTAGAATCAATAAATCTTATAATTTTGCTTAAAGTAACACCAGATAAATTCAAAATATTAAAGAAGCTCCTTTAAGATTATCCTATTATAAATAAAATTTCTCATAAATTTAATAAATGTGCAGAGATATTAAACATTCTGATCCTTATGTGTAATTAATATTGAATTTTTTTGGAATGGATGAGAAACAATTTTAAGTATATTTTATTTATATAAATAATAGGAATATCTAATAAAAGATGATAATAAACTTCATTTTTTTGATAGACTAATTTTGACTTTGTTATATTGCGATGAAAATAAATTAAATGAATTTTTGTCAAAAAAAAAGCCACTTGATTAAATAATTATTTATGGTTCAGCCGATAAAAGATCAGTTGAATGTTTAAAATTATATTTTGAAGAAACACAAGACATTTAATTAGTGGGTATAATATCAGCTCATCTTTTTTTACTTGAAAATAAAGATCCTCAATTATTAAGTTGGTTTTAGGAGTATAGAAATTTTTTAAATTCTAAACATCTCTATTAAGAGAGGATGACAATAGAAAAATAAATTAAAGAATTCTAAAATAAAAATTCCCCTCTTTTAATTGAAGAATTACTATAAAACAAATTATCCTAAATTGTTTAATATTGTTAATGTAATTCTATTGCTAACCCAGAATGTTTATCTTGCTTAACATTATATCCAAAATGTTCAATCTGCTACAACCCAATTTAAAATTAACTATATGTTGTTTGTTTAATGTGTAGACATGGTGGACATGAAAAGCATATATAAGAATGGTTTAATATATATGATTAATGTCCATATAAAAAATGTTAATGCTATTGCAAGTATGAATGATTTTTTAATTCATCAAATAATGTTTTAGTATCAATTAAATATAACTAAATTCTTCAATATCAAAACAAACGCCAGAATTTTATAATCTCTTCATTTCTATTTTTTTTACAGATATTAAGTTATTCCTCATTTATCAATACAATTGAATAAAAATGTATTATTTTGTATACAATATTTCTTATATTATATTATTATTGGATATTTAATATCTTTATTTAATTTAAAATTAATATTTTCATTTTTCCATTAAAGAAACTTTAGCACTATCTAATATATAGGGGGTTCTTTTAAAAAATTTCATATAAACAAAATATCCTACCCCTCCGATTACTATTAAGGAAACTAAAACAATTAATAGAATCCAAAGCCAAAGTAAAGAGCTAATATATATATATTTATTAAAACCTGCCTTCGTCATTATTTGGATTAGGAGGAGCTGCGCCATTGATTATTTCAAAAAATCCTTCGGCTGAACTAAAGTCATTTTCTATTTTCAATACTACTGTCTATGTTTTTATTGAGCTTCCATTATTAATAATTAATTTTGCATTATCACTAATGGCATATTTAATTAGTACATAATTAGAAGTTGTTTAAGATTTTAAAATGTTTTAATAAACAGCAGGCTAAGATATATAGAAAAAATTACAGTTTTAGTAATAGGATCTTATTGTAATACCATAGCAAACATTCTGGATGTCGATTCAAGAGCCTCTTAAACAGCTCCGGTCATAGTGAGTACTTTAGCTGTATTTGAATCTGTGGTTAATTATGGCAATTTATAAACACTTATAAGTAAATGAGTGTAATTTGTATAGGGGACTACAGCATAGTCTTGACTAACAGTTAATTTATTGATTGCTTAATATACTCCATATTAATTGAGTATGAATGGAATTGAAATTGTACTTCTAACAGGAGAACCTTAATTAAGAGGATTCGATATATCATAAGTAAATGTAATACCATAATGAGCAACATTATTGGTTGTGATAAGTGTGGTAACATTAAGTAAATTATTCGAAATAGAAATAAGTAGCACTCTTATTTAATAAAATTTGGTATTAGATTTAACAGCAAAATTAGTGTTTAAAGCATTAGTTAAAGAGAATGAATCCTTATGATTATCTTTTAATAATCCATTATCAGTATATACTTGTACGAAATATGTTTTTTATCCAGTAGTCTAAATTAAAATCTTTTAATATTGTGTATTGCCTTACTAAAATTAAGCAATATCAAAATCTGAAATATAAAAGTCAGAATCAGCAGTTTATCCAAAGTATTTAGCATCAAATATCTTTTCATTTTTTAGACTCCATTAAGTATCTAATTACATCTAATAAACATGTAAAGATCCTTAATACTCTTTGGGATTTGCTTAGTTTGAATCAAGTAGATAAAGTAAAGAATTTACATATTTGATTTTTGAGACTTATTAGAGACTCAATTAAGTTGAAGCAGTTTATTGGATTGCATTGCATTTTAAAGTTTGCAAATCACAATTAGCTACAAATAGAACTATTTATTCTTGATCATTAGTGCAGGATACTAGAATGAATTCATTATAAGTTGTGATTTAAGAGCAATATTATGCAACTTCAATTTTATAAATGAATTTAATAGTGTCGTTATCATTTTGAAAGATTAATGATTTAGGCTATGCTAAATAAACTACTGAATCTTTAAATTTAGCTCCTTCTACTATATTATGACTAGCAAAATCAGTTCCTACACTGTCAGCTGCAAAAGGATTTTTTATTTCTACTTTATTTTGTAAACATTATTCACATTTTATTTTAAAATTTGTAACTTGTCCTAAATACCATCCATTATTAACTAAGTCAAAATATTAAACAGTATTAACTGATTAAAATTCATATTTAATGCTTTTTAATATTGTTTCATTCAATCTTATAATAGATTATGTGTTAATAAATTTTACAGGATATTTTACTCCTACCTTAGAATCAGATACCTCGTTAGAGACTAAAACTGATGCATTTAAATTAGTTGTATAAGATTCACTAAGATGAGTTGGTTGAATTTCCATAAGAGAATCCCTTAATACAACAGCTATATGTTGTGATTTTAAGTCATTAAAATACACAAACATTTAATCAAAACCTGAAGCAGCAGTTTCTATAATTTAAGAATCTTGAATATTCTAATGAGTTTTTAAGACTTTATGTAAAGAATTTCTGTACAATATATTAGATTCGTAAATTAAAAATACTGTTTCACTAAGAATTTTATCAAAAGCTCGAACAAATAAGAATCCTGTTTCAAATACGAAATCGATCGTTAATGGTAATTATAATCTATATCGATCATAAAGTGGTAAAACCTTCATCAAATAAATGTCATTTAGATTTTCGTAGTTATATTCCTTAATTGAGTCTTATCCTTTTAGAGATGTAATTATGAAAAATGTTTATTGTCCAATCGCAATTTCTATTTAAGAGCCTCTTTCATATTGAATTGCATCAATAAGTGTGAAATGATATCTTTAATCACCAAAGATAACACAATCTTCTGTTAAAATAATTATGAATTCACTTTTGATATAAATGTTTCCATAAACTTTTAATGGAGTAAATGAACAATTTATATCGTAACTGTTAATTAATTCTTCATCTATAGGATATTTTTAAAGAGTAGGGAAAAATCCTGAAATTACATCAACTTCTTTCTTTTTATGCAAAACAATAAATATATTTTTTTTCAAAACTGTGAAAGATGAAATTTAATTTTCTGGAATTGCCTCATAAGTTATATTACCTATTTTATAATGACTATTATCATATGATTGATATAGTTCAATTTCATAATCACTAACTTAAAATTAAAAGTTCAATGCTTCTTATTCAAAAGTATTCCAATCAAATTGAGAATTAAATCTATTTAATGTTACTGGTAATTTAAATTCATCTTATTTTTCACAAGTACAATGATTATCATTATAATTGACAGAAGAACAATCCCAAATAATTACTGTCTAATTTTTATGTTATAAAAATAAATAAAATTTATTAGAATTTGTATGATGTGGATCAACAAGGAGATCAGCATAAACAACACTTTAAGCATCAAACCATTATATATTTTTGACATCTAATTCCCATATGAAATGAACAGACACTTCTACATCAACATGGTCAATGTCTGGTGTAACGTATTATAGATTTGGTCCTGATGCTAAATCTTATAAATTAAAAGGTAAAGCAGGATATGTTAAAATAGATGGAAAAGGATTATGTCCAATTTCTAAGACATCTGCATTATTTTTTGATAAAATTTGGAAATTGATAATTGATGAACATATCGAATTACCATCGGTGGCTTTTAATGTAAGAGAATTTTTTTAGATCAAATTTGTATTCTAACATTCTAAATAACCATCACTTAATTCATATCTTCTAGATATTGTTTCAGATACAACAACTACATCTGGAGCATAAGGATTAACTAAATAATTTGAAGAGATTAAAAGTTCTTTATGTAACAAATAATTTTTCTCAGTATTATAAAGGTATATGGTTTGTTAATGTACAATAACTGCATATTATTAACTTAAAGAAACTGAAGCTGGATAAGTAGCTGTAAATGGTAATCTAAATCCTCTTTACATTCTATCATTAATATATGTCAAAAGATTTGATTCATATAATATTGCTATATGTAATTCTGAAAATCCACTATCAAGTAATCTATTATTCACATCAAATGCATAAGCTTTAGCCTTTCCATTAAATTATAATGTTTAAACATATTTCCAATTACTATCTTCTGTAACTTTATAGACATAAATTCCTTCAGTCTAATCTAATATATAGACTTGACCATTTGGCATTACTTTAAAATCAATCAATGTAAAATTTACATTTTTTTAAATATCAGCACTAATTTTTGTTTTGTTCAAAATATTACCTGTATCTATTATACTTCCATTATCTACTCTTATTAATAAATCAATTGAACAATCGTTATCTAAAACAGTAGGATTACCTGTTTCTGAATTGTATGCTTATTATCCTCTTAAAAGCATTCTTATTGGTTATTTTGGTTGTGGGGCTTCAAAATTATTAAAATCATTGCCATTGCTTGTTTTATAATATACATGATATTAAAATTTACGTCCCTTTATGGATTTATATTATTAATTATTAGGAACTTCTTACCTTTGTACTGTATCAGGAGAATCATTTTATGTCACAAAATACAAATAATTTTTCATTGGTTAGTTAGGTTAACTACTTCTCTCTGCACAATCAACTATCCATAATTCAGGATTAATGTATTCTAAATCAAAACAATCTAATAATTATTGACTTCTTGTTAGCTATACTTTCTTATCAAAATTTGGAGTTTAATCCATCTCTATAACAGAACTAAATTTTAAATCATAGTCATTACCCAATCGCAAAATAAATGTCATATTGTTTATTTTTTTCATCCAATTCCAAGTATGCAAAATGATTAGTCCATGCACCTGTACTTGCAATATCATAGGCTCGTAGTGCATAAACAGTACTTTAAACTAGTCTTATCAAATACTGTATTACTTCCTTAATGATCTTTTTCTGGAGCAATTTAAGAGAAAGCTGGATGATATTCCATAAAGCTAGATTTTGTCAATGTGTAGTTTAATCCACTTCCTTTTATTAAAGAATCTGCTGGCCATCTAAATACTTCATCCATACTAGTGTAGTATGTAACATTTTCATTAACAGTTACTAGATATAATGCTATTCAGATACCACACTATTACAACGATGGTACAACTAAATTGATTAAAAGTGTTATCAATAACTTCATTAATTTAATTATATGATATCATTAAACTTATTAAATGAGGTAATCTTATGATGAAAATTTCTCATAATATTAGTCATAGAATCTAAGAAATTTTATTCGAACATATTTATTAATATTAATGTTTATTGTAAAAATTTCGTAAATAAGATTAAATTTATATATTTCTTATTTCTTATTTATATTATATGTATATTTCAATTACATTAAGTTATATTCACATTTAAATATTTATTTTTTTTTCAAAAAAATTCCTTTAAAATGTTCATTAGTAATTTATTAATCTATTATTTATTTCTTAAGAATTTCAAAGAGATTTTTAGTTTTAAATTCTCTTTAATTACTTCAATTCTTAAGTTGATTGTCTCAAACTTACTTTTAGTTTATCTTAACAATTTTCTAAAGTAATCGAAGTAATTAGATTTAATTTCTTATAGAATTAATCTTCCATTTTTAAACAGCTAAGTGATCTTCTTAAAGAGTAAAACAAAATGTAATATATATTAAAATAATAAATTGAATTAAAAAGAAGCTGCTAAAATAAAAAGTAAATATAAAAGTGATACAATTGTTTTAATATAAATTATTCATTTATTTTTTAATTTAAAGAACAAAAAATGACTTATTTCTTTGCTTGAGATCATAAAAATGATTCTCTTTACTAAATGAAGTATAAATTGATATATAAGAATCCATATAATATATTAAGTTTGTAAGAGACTTAGATTAAACTGATAGTTTTATAATCAATTTGAAAATTCATTTTATGAAGTTATGAATATTATTATTTTTGAATTTACTTTTTTTAAAAATTGTCTCTTATTGATCTACTTTTAAATAAGTTAAAATATAATTAATATATTTAATATTTATATGTAAGCAAATGAGAAATAAAGAAGATTTTTAATTGGAAATTTGAAATGTTATGTTTTAATATTGTTTACAAGTTCATAAATCATGAACTTAGAAAATATATTTAAAATTAATTAATTTAAGTTTTCAGATTCAAATTTATTATAAATTTCCCTATCATAGTAATACTACAAATATTTTAAATCCATTTTTAAATTGAAAATGAACTGATTTTATCAAAAATATTTTCAAAAAATAATAATATAAAATTTAAGAAGATTTTAATATAAACATTTCTTCTTAAATTATTCATAGTAGAATTTTAGGTACATATTATTGTTTTAACTTCATAAATATTTTGAATAATCAATTTAAATAGTAACTTTAAATTTTAAATTTGAACTTAATTATAAATTTAAATAAATTAAATGAACTCAAAAAACAATAATGTGTTTATTATACACAAACCTCATTTGTGCTAAAATCATAACTAGAAACTGTAATTAGTTTGTACTGATTCATCTTGTAAGGATAATGGATTAATTTGTATTGATTGTTTACTAAAGAACCATAGTAATTGTAAAGCTCATATTTAAAAATATGATGAGTTTTTTACGATAATGTAGAACAGAATGGAAAATGTTTAACGTAAGAATGAGAAAGTAAATAATATATTAATTAATAGAGATTTTAAAATGCTTAGACTACCTTAATGAGAATGGCAAAACTATAAGAATAATTTAATGAACTAATTTTATCTTTACAATTAGTAATAGAATATTTTAATTTTTAGGAAATTGAAAAATTTTTATCATCAGAGAATTTTGATAATGAAGCTGGAATCATTAAATAATTATATAAGGCTGATTTGGAAAAAGAAAAGGAAATAATAAAAAGTTATATTTAAATTTAAGAAAAATATTTTATAAATGAAGAGGAATATAAATGGGAGTCTTAAGGAATATAACTAATAGAAAGTCTTACTTAGCTTTTAAATGAATATGACACAGAACATATAGAGAAATCTGAGAATTTAGATACAAAGAAATATCTAAAAGTAAAAGGAATAGAAGATTTAAAAGGTATAACTTGTTTAGTACCAAAATTAAGATTAGAATTGTAATCAATTGAATTACTATAAATAGATTATAAGATAATTGGGATGGAATCAGAAATATATTTCCAAAATTTGTAGGTTTAAATAGTTTATAAATTACTGCCATTAAATCTCCTTTAAAGGCTCAAAATTTAGAAGAAATAATAAGTGCAATACAATATTTGCCTAGATTAGAAAAATTTAAGATAAACTTAATTGGTTCAAATGCAAATGAATAAACATTAAAATTAATTTTTAAAATAATTGGCTAGAAATAACTGACAGAATTTGGAATTTCATTTGGATATAGTTAAATATTGACAGATGATTTTATAAGATAGATAAATTAATCAAAAGAATAACTAAAAGGAATTTCAAAAATTTATATTAGTAATTAGCTACATGAATTTACAGAATAATAATAAAGATTGCTCTAAACATTCTTAAGTTAAATTGAATTTTTTGGATGAGGACTATATTTGTTTTTAATGATAGAATTCAATCTTAAGGGATCTCTATTTAAAGGTTTTTTTTTTTGATACCAACCACTATTTTTCTTCCACTCTCTATTGTTTGCTTTTTTTCTTCTTCATCCGGGGGGGATTTGGGAGAATGAGGAGACTATTAATTAATTATTTCTCTTTCAGATTTTTCAAGATCAAGAAACATCTTACCATTTTATTTGACTTATTCTTACTATTCTTATTAATACATGCGATTAGTTTTTGTAAAAGAATTAGTTTAACTTAAAATTTATGGTTAAGTATTAACATTATCTGTTCGACTTTCTTACTTACGATCACAAGAATTCACATACTATTGCAATTTATTTATCTCTTCTTCAAGTTTTTTATTTTTTGTTTATTACTTTTTACGAATATAAATGAATAAAGCTATACTCAGGAAGACTAATAATATTATAACAAACACTATTATGTAAGTTTCTGAATTATCTGACTCTTTATCCATTATTGAAATTTTATTATATAACTATATTAACAATTATAATAAAGAAAAAAAGTTTAAATAAGTTAATAATTATTGAATAAAAAAAGTAACAAGACTCATAATTATAAAAACAGTTTACAGCAAATATTCTCATAGATTTTTTATATTTAAAAATTTATTATTCTACATATAATAATTATCTAATATAACACATTTAATAAGACTCTAATATATTTTAAAATTGGGATATTTAATATCAATTATAAATAAATTAAGCATTCTAAAATAGTAATTCTTAGGTAAGTAATAAAACCTAAATAAGAATAATTAACATTTTAGAACATTAAAAAATAAAAACAATTATTTTAAATTTATTCTATCATCCTAGAATTTTTAATAAAAAGTAATATCTATCTCTAAATTACTTAGTTTTTATCTTTAAAATACTACTCATTTCAAAGTTTATTATATTTCATTCTAAATTGTAAAAATCTATTAATCTATATTATTAAAGACTTTTATATATTACTATATTATGTATCTTTATTTTAATATGGGTGAAAAATTAGATAAGCTTTGTTTAATATTTTGTTAAGATATAAACAAATTTTAGAACCTCTTAATTAGATCTAATTTGATTAATTTAAAAAAATATAGAAAACTAAGTTGTAGTTTATATTAGAATGTTGTCCTCTATTTAATTTATTATTTATAGCAAATATTATAAAAACAAGATATGAGATAATTAAATCTTAACTATTATCTAATAGGTAAACTAAATGTATCAAAAAATTTTATTTCATATTATTATTAATAAAAATGTAATTAATGAATGGATCAAGTGATTATTTAAAATTAACAGTTAATAATAAGAAAGTCGGTATAGAAATATTATGCGATATTGATAAAAATCTAACATGCGAAGAAATTATAGAATTTTATGAATCCATAGTTATACAATGGTAAGGAATTAAAATATTAATAGTAATAAGTCTTCTAACATGGCAAGTACTATTCTTTCGATTAAAAGCTCTTCTCGTAATGAAGTTCTTAGTTAAAAAGAACCTATTTATTAGAAGTTTAAGAACAGCACAAGTGAATGTTTTGAAATACTTGAGCAATCTTCTCTTTTAGATACAGAACTTTAATAGTTTTAAATAAAAGTTAGATAAACCGATAATAAGAAATGGCATGTCATTTATGTCAGCAGACATGATACGCTATAATAAGTTAGTGAATAAATTTAAAAATAGATAATAAAGTAAAGTATTCAAAATATTTGAATATAGACGATAAAGATTATTAGAATTTATAATTAAAGGAAATATTTATGACCCATAAAAAAATAATAAGAGTTTAGCAGCATTGTTTATTGTATAAAACGATGAGATTTAATTTTAAATCAAAAATTTTAAGGTTAGATTAATTGATGGATAAAGAGAGAATATTCTGTAAGTTGAATTTGGTGAAAATAGAACTTTATTAGATATATAGGAAGAGATTATGAATGCCAACAGTTATGATAAGTATTTAAAAAAAAATTTTTTTTAGAGGAGGACTTTAATTAGTATTTGAAAGAGTAGATAAGGCCCATAAAGGAAATAGATTAGAAATTACTCTTTCTTAGTTAAATATTCATGCTAATGATGAAATAACTGCAAAAGTTCGTTGGGCTGGTGGATATCAAAAATGAGGATAATAATTTAGAATGAAACATTTTTTATTTTATATTAAGTTTATTATCTTTAGTTTTACTAATATAACATGATTTTTGTGATTTAAGATTTTGATAAGAATGACATAATTTTATGACTAAAAATTCAACTTATTTTTATAGAAAATCTTATGAAATAATAAAATATTTATTGTGCATATAACCTTAAATAAATTAAATAAAATGAATTAGCAAACTTAGGGTTTTAAGTTGTATAATTCAAATTAGAATAATGAAATAATTAATAAAAGAAGAAAACTTAGTATTGGAAGTGAAGGAAGTGATTCAACTGGAGAAAAATTAAATGAAAGCTTTAATAGATTAACTTTAAGTGCTGGAAATCCTTAAAGCTCTTTCTAACCTTTTGTTAAGATTCCAATCACTCATGTAAGACCTCCAGAAAGACCTATAACCCAACCATCTTTAATGTTGGGGATTTAAAAATATCTGAAATTAGGAGAAGATTTAGAAGCAGAAGATCTATTAACAAAACCTTATAATGATCTTTAGTAAATTTAGAATCTTTAATAATTACCTCAATAAAGACTACATTTTATTCCATTTGGAATGCCTGCAAATTATGAAAAATTAATGACTGAAGCATAGAATGTTTTAAAAAGCGAAATTAAAGTCGAGGAATAAAGATAAAAAAGAACTATTGATGATTTCTTGATTGAATAAAAACTATTGAATCCTGGATACAAGTTAAGTAAAGAGGAGAGAGCAGCAAAGGTTCAAGCATATTTAGAAAAAAAACATAATCGTTTGTGGAAATAAGTGAGGTAAATTATTTATATTATAATCTATAGATACCCAGTTAGAAAGAACCTTGCAGAATTTAGAGAGAGAGTACAAGGAAGATTTACAAAATCTGACAAACCTCGTTTTAATTAAAGTTTAATATTATTAGATAAAGAGGATCGAAAAATGGAAACTTTAACTAATTCATATGCTTGATCTATTAATCTATATGAAAAAATTATCAAATTTTTTTCTACAATAATATTTTAAATCGATTCATTTAATGTTTTCAAATACTTAATCTATAATTGATAAGTTTTTAATATTATAAACTTATACATTTAAGAATATAAGAGTGAATTAGATAAAGATAAGCATTTTAATTATCTTAATACATGAAAAATTTATTGTATATACATAATTTTTGGATGAATTAAAATGCTCTCTTTAAATTATTTAATAAATTAAAATAATTCTTTTTCTCCTTTAAATAAGATTGGATGATATTTACATAAGTTATGAGATTACTTCAAAATTGATAAATTTGAATTATATCTTTTTTTAATTAAAAAATGATTTTAGTTAGAAATATTTAGTTTAATGATTTTTAGATGACAAAATTCATCTTCATCTTCAAGTTTAAGAAAATAAAAACAATGAAGTTGTCGGTTTAATAGTCTGTTTTTATATTATTTAAGAAAATTTGAAGTTAATTTTCAAGTGTTTTATTTTGATGGGTTTTAATGATAATTGAATGATAATTAATATTAATGTAATCATTTAATGATGAACAATCACACTCAACAACTTTAGAGCCATCAAAGTAACTTATTATATTAGGTAGGTAATTCAAAACAAGAGCGATCTTTGACTCAATGGACAAATCAATAAAATAATTCTATATGTTTGATAATGACACAGGGGAAATATTCGACTTAAGAACTTCTTAAATTGTTGAATATGATTAAATATAAATCTAAAAGGAAAATGCTTGGTAAGATTTTTGGAAAGAATCTCAGCTGAAAACTTTAGAGCTTATTAAAGCATGCAAATAAGGTTAGTTTTCAATTGTAGAATCAATTATGTAATCTTCAAATTTCATAGATGTAAATGCTAAAGATTCAAACGATTAAACATGTTTACACTTTGCTTGTAGTTCTGGGAACTTTTAAATAGCTCATCATCTTATTTCAAAAGGAAGCACTGTGAATGAATAAGATTGTGATGGATATACTCCTCTGATGGTAAGTGTAAAAATAAACCACATAGACTTAGTTAATTTGCTATTATATAACAAAGCAGATGTTAACAGGTAGGACTTTACTATGAACACTCCTCTTCATATAGCTTTAGAGAACAATAGTTTAGAAATAATAAAACTTTTGCTTAAAAACTAAGCTGACCCCAAAATTTAAAATGGAGACAATTTAAATGCTCTTTAATTGATATCAAATACTGATTAGTAATAAATATTCAAATAATTTGGATATGAAAAATAATATGGAGCAGAAAGAGTTGTCTCAAGCACAAAAGAGACTAAAGAATCTAAAGAATCTAAGGATTTTAGTTCTAATTATCGTAAAAGCATAAGTAGAATAATGAAGTTTTTGGGGTCATCAGTACCCACTAATTCTTTATAGAAGTAAAATTATTAGGCAAGACAATCTACGATTCCAATTGGTGGTAATAATATTGGGCCAGATTCATTTACTTATCATAAAGAATTAGGAAAAGGATCGTTCGGAGTTGTTTACCTTGTGAAAAAAAAGGATGAATAAAATAGTGTATATGCAATGAAAGTTTTGAGAAAGGAGAAAATAAGTTAAAAGCTGTTACCTTATATTTAGACTGAAAAATCTATATTATCAGTAATTGATCATCCATTTATTGTTAAATTACACTATGCTTTTTAATCTTAATTCAAATTATTTTTGGTAATGGATTTCTGTCCAGGAGGAGATTTAACTAAACTTTTAGATTTAAAGTCTAAATTACAAGAAAATATAGCCAAGATGTATACTGCTGAGATCATATTAGCAATTGAAGCACTTCATTAGAATAAGATTATGTATAGAGACTTAAAACCTTAGAATATTATTATAGACAGTAAAGGACATTGTATGTTAACAGATTTTGGTTTAGCTAAAACTGATATTGAAACTGAAGATACAAAATCTTTTTGTGGAACCCCTGCTTATATGGCACCAGAAGTTGTCAATAAAAAATTATATAATCGTTCAGTTGATTGGTATTAATTAGGTACTATTACACATGAAATGCTTTTTGGAATGCCTCCATATTATAGTCATAATAGAGAAGAATTGTTTGAAAACATCAAAAATAAATAACTTAAATTCCCATAAAATAATTTAAGTAAGGAAGCTCTATTATTTATTTAATAAGTAATTATATATATATTTTTCAGTTATTGGAAAGAAATCCTTCTAAGAGATTAGGCGCAAAAAAAGATTCAGAAGAAGTTAAAGCTCATCCATGGTTTCAAGGAATTAATTGGGATGATGTGATGAATAAAAAATTACCTGTACCTATGCCAAGCATCATGAATCAAGCAAATCAGACTATTCAAGTTAATTTTGAAGAGGATTCACAAATTCAATAAAGAAAAGCTATTGATAATTGGACATTTATTTCTGATTGATTATATATAAATTAAACTATGGAAAATGAAATGATGTTGCTTTGCAACACTTTAGGGATATGAATTGTGGTTATGACCATCCTTATCATTTAATAGGTACCAAAGCAGATAAGAAAACATATTAATTGATATTCATATTTGGTGTCCAAGCCTTACCTTGTGATGTCCTTTTGTAAATATAAATTATGAACTCTAATTTCTTTACTCTAGCTTCTTTTATGATTAATTCAGTAAATTATTGATTGAATCCAATGTTCCTAAACTTCCATCATGTCTTATTTAATCACCCCATAAAAATGAAGCTGTTTCTAAAGCTTTATGCAATTTATGTTACAATACTAATAGTTAATCGAATTAAATACAGTTTTTATTGATAGGATCTATTCTTTCCATTCTTGCCTAGTATTTCTTAACATCGTCAATTTGAGAAAACTTATCTCATATTATGTAACTTTACCATTCCTTATATATCTAACTTTTTCTGATTTCCAGATGGGAAATATTCAAATTTGTTTAACTTGCTTAGGAAGTCTTGTTTCTTGCTTTAATTTTTTTCCGCATGTTATTTTTACATTTAATAAAATGGGGTTTGCTCAATTCCAATACCTGGAAATCGAACATACTATCTCTATAAAATTATAAGCTACTTCTTTATTTTTCCCAGACTCATTAATCTTTTCCCATACCTCCTTAGTTCCATAGGCTTTGAATGGATTAATTTGTTCCTTTTAATTCATTTTTTATATTTTATAATATTAAAATCAATACTAGAATATAATTATTCAATCAAAATTATTAATATCATCCCTTTTGATTTTCAGCTTCTTATTACAATTGACCATATCATACATATAATACTTATAATTATGGTAATTTTCATCTATTCAACCATCAAATCATATCAATTTAATAATTAAAACTAGTAAACCATTTATAAATTATTTATTTTATATTAAAAATCCGTCATTCACAAATAAATTTTTACTTTATTATTAAGCATCGGGCTATTTTCAAAGCTTTATCCTTTTTTTAATATTTTGAAATTGTAGATTATAATGAATTTCACTTTAATTCTGTTCAAAAAATATTAAACAATTTAAGAAATAATTTTTTTGTATAAGAAACTTTAGGATTTGTGCCATTTTTATTTCTAAAGCCTAATTCCAGTGCCATTTCTTTATTTTAAATTATTAGAGCTTGGTAAAATAAAGATAGGACGTGATTTAATTGTAAATAAATTCCTAGTAAATTGTTTAACAGGTATTTTAGCCCCTGATCTAAATTTCTTATTTAAGTAGATCACAATTCTTATATAATAGATATATATAATTGATAATTAATCTATAAATTGATCTTTGGTTCAATCATCTATCTTGGAGGTGAAGATTAATCTCTGCTAAGAATATGGAACTAAATATCAATAGTATCTTGTAATAAACTCTAATTAAAGATACTTAATATTAAAAACCACATGAAAAATAACTAAATTTCAACTATATTAGAGCTCTAGTATATTAGCCGAATAGGAGGATAGAAAAATCAAACTGCTCTAAAAGATCAAAGAAAGAATAATAGATAAATACGAAGGATAAAACTGGAATTCTAATATATAAAATAAAAGTTTGTTTGATAAATGGAATTGCTGCTCCTTCAAATAATAAGATTGCGATGATTAGTGCATGATTATAGTATATATTCAACACTGCAATACCAAACTCAAATCGGATCTTTGAAAAGTTAGTCTTGTTAAACGAATATGCTGCGAATGACAAAGAAAAGTTTATATAATCAATCTAAGAGTTTTATAATATATGGATCAGAGAAGCTGCTAATAGGATGAGAGATAGATATGTAAAATTTCAAATTGATAAACCCAAGATTAAAAACCAAGTTAATGAAATAAATAATTCCAATATATATCAAAATATATGTATAAATATAATCAGATTTAAATTAAAAAGATTAATTTGTTTTATTGAATTTATTAATTTTTGGTAAACTTTTTAAAATTAAAGTGGTTTATTTAAGTATAATAAATTTATTTACTTTTATTGGATATAAGAATATTTTAATAGTAACCTATGATAATTAAATAAGGATTACTTCATTAGTTACATTATTTAATAGCTGAGACTAATTTAATAAAAATTTATGCTAGTTATTTAGAAGTCTCAATGACATTTTTAAAAGTTTCATATATAACAAATATATGTGGTTTGTTATAGATTTTATGATTATTTAATCTTTGAAGAATTATATAAGGAATGTGATTGTATTATTAATCATTAAATAATCATTGCTATTATTTCTATTCCTTTACTAAATTACGCAATTCTTCAGATTGTTTTTTCCAATTTGGATCAAGAGGAGCTTTACCTTATTTTTTTTACAACTGCTTTTCTTTTATTTAACCTTGACGCTATAATTTTTATTAATCATTTGACACGATTCTTGCTTGTTTGGAATTGAATTCTTATCTTTTCTGCTGAAATACTTGTTTACAAACTTTTGTGTGCTTTTCTAATACATCTGATTTAAATTGCCTTCCACAACCTTCTGGGCAAAGTATTAATTCAAGTTCTTCAATTGGTTCAGCTTCCTCTAATTGTATTACCATATATAATACCAAGTTATTATTAAACTTTTGTTTGATCAGCTACTGCTATTTTATTTTCTATTGTATTTTTTGAACCTAATAATGCTGCTTCGCGTTTATTCTAAGACCCTATAGATGGATTATAAGATTCTGGTTAAGTTTGCTTAACCTATTAAAATTCTTTTTTTTCTTAAGGTTATTAAATTTCCTTCTTTTCAACTTATATTTATTTTCTAAAAAGCTCCTCCTATCCAGGTAAATAAAGCCCTTAATTAGGAGGAATTGTATTTTTCTTTTCATCTGATCGTTAGATTCTATCTTTTAAAGGTACTTTCTCTTAATAAGATCCTGTTTTAAAGAAGTCATCTTTAGTATTAGTTAACTAAGGTTCTTATTCTTATGGTTGAGTAGAACGGTTGCGAATATTGAATGATGGCTTGCTTGCAAAATTAGGTTTTGTGTTGATTGCTGAATAATCTGATTTTTAGGTGCTTTCTAATGACAAAGTTTATTCCTATTTTTTAAATGATCCAGAAGTGCTATCCATCTTCAAATTCGGCTTATAATTCATTTTTTTTATATTTTTTATTTTTATATATAAATTTTTTATAAGATTAAGGAAAAATTAAATGTACTCTTATCAACTTCTATCATAACTTAATAAAAATATGTAACTTTCACCTTAGTTAATCTATCCTTTAGTAATATTTGGTTATATTTGCATTTAAGCCCTTAAAATAGGTTACATTTAAAATAAAGCACTGTAATAATTCAATATTGTTTAAATTAAAAGGAAAATAAAATATATGAAATATTAATTATATGAGTGTTTAGTTTTTGAAAAATGTAGAATAAAGTTCTAAAAATATATTTATTTATCGACTATCCTTTATTTGTGATGGTTCCTATGTAAAATATATAATTTGAAATAGGTCTGTAATATATAAATATAAGAATTTCCAATTAATTCCAATTATTATTTGCGCAAATAGAATCAATCTCATAATTATGAATATTTCTTACAATAAAAAAGAGTGTTCATATTTGGAAGAAAATAATTTCTAATTGTATTGGGAACCATTATTCCTTTTTTTTAAAGAAAAAAATAAATTTAATATAATTTATTTTTAATTAATGAATCTGCTCAAAAAAGCCACTTCTGTTGTTTGCTCCATCCAAGAACATTAAGAAGTTGATTAGAAGATCATTCACTTGTGTATTGACTCAAAGTGTTAGATTTCAAAAAAAGCATTATGTGGTCTGTGTCTAGGAGAAGAGCATTATGGACACAAATCAATTAATTTGTCTACCTTAGATACTCTTATCAAAAATGAATGGACTCGTGAAATTAAACAATACAATCAAAAGAATAAGGATTTGACAGATTCAATTCAAATTAGTATTAGCGCTATTCTCAACAAAATAAAACTGCTTTAAGACTAGATATAGTAATTTGCTCACTAGGATTAGTAGGAAAGTAAAGTAGGCATTTTAAAACGTAAATATATTGATTAGCAAAATCTAACTGAAAAAGATTATGAATAATTAGCTAAAGATGTTTGTGACATCATTCATTATAATAATGGCATTCCAGACTTTAAACCATTTGACTATGAACCAACTGAAAAATTCTAGAGTCTTGCTTAAAAATTAATTTTCGATGCCACACTCTTTTGTAAAGATATTTCACTTATTTCCAAATGCAACATTGTTCATCAAAGTTTTGCAGAACAAGTACAAGATTTGCTATCTCAAATCAATAGTATAACGAATTTAATTGAAAAACCTTTGAGTTATTTGATGCAAAGTCGAAGACTTTTTCCAAATGATAAAAGTGAAACTTAATCAATGCAAAGAATTGATTTTGATTAATAGAGTATATTCGGTACGATAAATCAGTCCCCTTTTTGCATTTAGAAATAAGTTAAATTTAAAACTTTGGAAATTAAAGGTTTTACAAAGATTTATGAAGAATATTTTAATAAACCATTTACTTAAACTCATATTGAATTAATTAAGCAAAGATGTACTCCTTAATCCTAAATTTGTATTGGAGGAACAAGTGTGAATGATCCAGATTAATTTATTTTATGTGCAACTGACTATGCATCGGAGTTTTATACTGAAACATAGGACTTAAAGTTGGCAAGGAAGAGTCGAAATGGAGAAATTTATTGGTATTACGTTCGAAATCGTTGTATTGGATTTAGTCCTATGAGTAAGGTTGAATTAAAATATCCTGATGTTGATAATGAGGAAGGAGATTCTAGGTTTTCTTTGTGGCTATTTCATGGATAAGGCGGTTATAGGATTGGAAGATTAGAAAGTTTAGAGTAAAGCGTTGAATATAAATGTGTGATTTATTTAAAGAAATGATATTATATTAAAATATAAATCTAGAATAATTTAATTTATTGTATTATTTTGAAAGTTATGTAAAGTTAAACTTTGGTATTTGATAAGAAAAAGTTTATCTCTATAAAGATTGAATTTAATAACAGTTAATATTTTAATTTTTGAATTTATTTTACAAAAATGCTAAGTATGATTGTTTGTATATTAAAGCATAAAATTTCTATGATTTGAGAGGAGGTGATAAGATGAATAACAATAATAATAGATAGTTGGAAAGGTATGAAAAATTAGAGAAGATTGGAGAAGGTATTTTTGTAATTCAAATGTGTTTAGGAACTTATGGGGTAGTTTATAAAGCACGTGATTCAGTGACAAAGGAATTGGTAGCTTTAAAGAAAATTAAACTCGAAAATGAAGATGAGGGTGTTCCCTCTACTGCAATGAGAGAAATCTCAATCTTAAAAGAACTTTAACCTCATCCTAACATTGTAGGTTTGAAAGAAGTGATTTATTAACCAAATGAGAAGAAGCTCTACTTAGTTTTCGAGTATGTAGAGATGGATTTCAAAAAATTCCTCGATTAAAATAAACACAATCTTACAATTAGTTAAATAAAAGTAAGAAAAAAACATTACAATTAAATAGCATTTCACATTCTAAATATTGAATGGACTTAATTATTGTCATTCTAGACGTATAATTCATAGAGATCTTAAACCATAAAATATATTAATTGATAAATCAACAGGAATCATAAAATTGGCGGACTTTGGTTTGGCTAGAGCATTTGGTGTTCCAATCAAAACTTTAACACACGAAGTGGAGACACTGTGGTATAGAGCACCTGAAATTTTGTTATCATAAAAGTAATATTCTTTGGGGGTTGATATTTGGTCTGTTGGATGCATTCTCACAGAAATGGTTGAAAAACATGGGTTGTTTTGTGGTGATAGTGAAATAGATCAAATCTTTAAGATTTTCTAATATCATGGAACACCTACAGTTTAAGATTGGCCAAATATTGCAGATTTGCCAGATTTTAAGCCTACTTTTCCTCGTTTCAGATCAACACCACCAGAATAATTTTTTAAGAATTTTGAGAAGGTAAGTTATTAGTATATACTATTAAATAGATTGGCTTAGATTTAGTTACTAAAATGATTGCTTTAGATCCAGCCAAAAGAATTTATGTTAAAGAAGCCATGAAACATCCTTTCTTTGATGACTTAAATAAGGAAGACCTAATCAAATATTTTCCCCCAGGATAACAAAACTTGGCAATGTAGTATGGAAAATGAATTTAATTAAATAATATTAATATGCAAGAAAATTTTATAGATTTTGAAAGAGTCCATGAGGAATATGGTGATATGGCTAAATACATAATTGAAACTTGTGAAATTACATGTTTTGATATAAAAATGGAAAAACTTCTACAAATGATGCTAAATTTAGATTGGATAATGGTATAAAATGCTTGCTATTCTTTAAGAGGAACATTATGGTATTATGATATTTAATCTAGTTACATTCATATTGATAATTTTAATAATCTTCCTTAATTTGCTTTGAAAAATTAATAATTAGATTAGTTAGTATATATCATAGTCTTAAAAGGATACTTTTTTCACTTAGGATATGAGCTAAATAAATAATAATTAATTATTAAAATAACTGAACTTTCATTTAATTATTTAATTATTGTAAGGAATAAAAATAAATAATTTTACAATATAAAAATTAAGGAAACTAATTGAATAATTAATAATCAAGGTCTTTAGAGATAAGCAATGACAATTGATATGTCATCAACCACATCATCTTCTTAGTTCCATCTTTAAGTAGAGAGATCAATAATATGGTTACAAATCTCATTTAATTTATTAGATGTCATATTTGGTTGCCAAAATTAGGTTACTATTTTTTATATTTCATCATTAGAAAAGAACTCCCAAACTCCATCACTTGCAACCACTAAGAATGCGCAATTAGAATTCATTCTATGATGAATTATTTCAGGTTCGCAACTTACCCCAACAGTAGATGCAACATAATCTCCAAAAGATCTACTCATAGCTAATCCTGGAACTTAATCATACAGCAGCCATACCCTTGATGGACCTATCATTTCCCCATTTTCACTAATAAATGGTTCAACTCTTCCTTTTGAGTTAATTATTCTTTTGTACTCATTTGGTAAATCAGGTTTATGATCGTTACTTAATTCAATTGTTTTCCATTTTTTATTATTGTATTATTAAATTAAAATCTAAAAGTTAAATTTATAACAAAAAATTACAGATCTCGAATCTCCTATGTTGGCACACCATAAATGAGGTCCAGAAATCAAAACTAAAGAACAAGTTGTTCCACTAAATTTAATATCAATCCCACAATTTTATAAATCTTTTTGCATTTTAAGAAAACTATAATTCATTGCTTTGGAAATGTTAGTATAATGATTTTCATTTATGTCTTTTTCTTACATTCCAATATTAAATTTTATTTATTGATCTATGATATTTGGTAATAACTTTTTAACTAATTAAGAGACATAATGTCCATTAACACCATGGCCATCGCAAACTGAAAATATATATCTATTTTTAATTCCTCCAAAATTATTTGTTACAATTACACTGTCTTAATTAGTTTTAGTTTATCCTTACACATTTTTTCCAGGTTATGACCTAATAATATCACAGAAATACTTGGAAGCATATATGTTAACGTAATCTTACATTTGATCATCTAGGATAAAAGTATTAGCTAATGTTACTTGACTTGTTGATCTCCCATATAACATTACCATTTTATTAGATACTTTTGTTTTAGTTTCCTCATCAATAGTTTGAGATGCCATTTTAGCTCTTGATATTGAGGGTTTTTAGTTAGAAGTAGAATCTGAGATCAATTTTATTATCGATCCTCTTGTTTATTACTTAACTTTAAGGAAAATTGCTTACTTTGGGTGTTCCATCTGTAGTCGTATCCTTTCGTTAGGTACTTTTCATTTCTAATTAAGTTTCATCTTTAATTTGTAAATTGTTATTCTATTATGTATCTGCCCTTTGGAGATTAGGTAGTTTCATTGGAGATTATGACTATATATGAATTAGAAATACTTCAAAATTGGTTGCTCCACTAATAACCCTCTTTTTTGGAGATTAACTAGTTGATTAAGATGGCATTTATTATTAATTCTATGAAAATCTAATAATTAGATACAAATTAATATTTGTCATCTTGTTTTGCATTAAAAGTTAATCGTTTCACATTAAATTTACCTCTAATGGGAGATTGACCGTTTCTTCAATCAATTTGTATAATTACATTATGGGAGACATGTTTATATGTAAAGGTTTTTCTAGTAGTTTAGAAGTCTGTTTTTTCTTTAATAATGGGGAACCTGAAGTACTTTAAGTATTTTGTTATTCAATGAATTTCAATGGAAATACTCTGACTGGATTCATTATATAAATAATATATAATTAGTTATGTAATTTTCATTATTTCTTTTGTTACCAAGTTGGGTATAATTTGGGTGCAATTTCTGGTTGGATAGAGAGTTCCTCTACGAATAATAAAATTACAACATACCTTTTGTAAAATCAAAAAACTCTGGTAAAGTCTAATTAGGAATGCCAAATCCAGCTTATCTTATATCATTAAAGAATGGATGTAATAGGGCTTCAAGTGGCCTCAATCTTTCTTTTGGAGGATAAACCATAAGCTTTGATATTAGATCAATAAATAAGGGATCTGGTTTAAATTTGGCAAAAACCTAAAATACATAAGAATTATATGTTACTTTCTACCAAGGATGATTTTTAATGAGAGGAAACTTAAAATCTTTATGTTATGGATTCATCATTTTCACCTATTCTTATGTAGGAGTTCCCAAAATTTTTATAATTTCAACTAACTGATCTGTTGCACTTTCTCCTGGGAAGAGAGGCTCTCCAATAAGCATTTCTGCAATAACACAACCGATGGACCAAACATCAATTGCTGTGCTGTATTCAGTAGCACCATAAATTAATTCAGGAGCTCTATAATAACGAGAACAGATGTATGCCACATTTGGCTCGCCTTTTTGAAGTTTCTTAGCAGATCCGAAATCACATATCTTAAGTACATGTGTTGCTGGATCAACCAATATATTTTAAGGTTTAATATCTCTATGGCAAATACCAATTCCTAAATTTAAACTGGTGTTGTTACCTTCCATATAAGCTAGAGCTCTGAACATCTAATATCCATATACTTTTAATAAGACTATGGGAAATTGCTATTTTGCTTTTCTGTAATATCTAACTACTTTGCTTAATGTATCTGGTATATAATCCATAACCAAATTCAAATAAACATCGTCACCCTAGTCATCAGATGCAAATGTACTTTATCTCCTTAAGTGAAAAAAGCTTCTTTTAACTTAATTACACATGGATGATTCAATTCTTAAATGATCAAATGTTCTCTGTTTTTATACCTCTTATCTTGAAATACTTTTTTGATGGCTACTTTTTCTCCTGTTATTGAATTTGTTGCCTATAATAATAATGAAAAACATCATACTAAATAAACCATTCCAAAAGTGCCATTTCCAACAATTTGATTTAGCGTGTATTTTTGGGCTTAATCAGATCTCTAAATTATGAATAGTATGATAAACCAATTGTTGCTAATTTTCATCATTAGCCAATGTGGCAACTCTTGTACTTGGTTTTGTTGGCTGTTATTATTAAGCTTTCTTTAACATAATTATTATATTATCACAAATTCAAATACTAAAAAAACTAAAAAATTACAAACTTGAATCTCATGCTTTTTTTTTAGACTATTACAATCCATATTAATTTATAATTCAAAATCTTTTCAAAGATTTCTTAAAAATTAAACTTTTTATTTATGAAGATACGATAAAAATTATCATTTTCAGATGGAATCTTACTTTCAAAATTACAAAGTTCTTATAATAATTTTATGTTGATTATTATAATATATCAATTAAATTTCTGATTCAATAAAATTTCTTTATTCCATTCAACTGATTACAAATAATTTAGAATAATTTATATCCCTCTTAATTTTTTAGTTAAATTGATTTATTCATTTTTGAAAATTTTAATTTTATGCACTTCAAAGATTGACAATACTTTATTTCTAATATTCATTGAAAATTCATTAAAAGAATAATTCAGCTGATAGAGTTAGTGAAAAATAACCTAATTGAGTATATATCTATTATGTATCTAATCTCTTAGATTCAATTAAAAATAGTTAAATTTATTTTTAGAGAAAGTATTTAAAGTTTATGATTTGAATCGTGTGGATGCCCAGATTTTCTCAAACACAAAAAACTTTGATTAAAATTTTTGTGCACTTGATTACAAAAAGTGTTATGAAAATCTATTATTTTTTTCCATTATAAATACCTTGTAAGATATAATCTAAAAATAAAGCTGTGGAGTTATTATGATAGCTTATCAAAATTGTTTCTTAATCAATACTTTTTTCTTAAACTCTATTCGGTATGCAATGAACAAATATTAAGATGATTTTTGTATTAAATTTTATCTTTAGTTGATCAGCTGAGATTGAATTTTATCGAGCAATCTTCTTGGTTTTAGAACTGTTTGTTAATGAATTCTTGCCTTAATAATCATATAAGAAATAAGTCTTTATGTAATAAATTTCATTATTTTTTAATTTTATTATGTCTAATTGATTTAACTCTCTCATTAGTTCTATTGATAAACTTAGCTTTCTCAAGAACTCCTTGGCCACTCTTTCGCTTTTATTCCATTTAAGATTCTAACTTTTCTTTTGTTGTATATTGTTTCCAATCCAATTTTGATTTAGTGACAGAATTGATAGTCTTGGCCTTATTGGTCAATTTTTTAATAACTTCTCTATAATATCTAAAGCTTTCTTTCAGCTCTCTCATTGATAAAGCTAATTTTATATTATTTCAATACAGTTTCCTGTAGGTTATTTAATTTATTTAGATTATGCAGGTTCTATGTTTTCTTCTTATATTTCCCCTTTATCATTAATTAAAAATGATTTTCCGGCAAATTTGACTCTCTTCACCTAGACTCTATTTTGCTCTTTCAATATAACTACTCATTACCATCTAGAACTTCCTTTACAATTTACTGAGCAGTCTTAGTACAAATCTTGGGTTAATAGAGATCAATTTTTTTCATTTCTTAATAGATTTCATCAATATTAAGGATTTTAGGATGTTCGGCGTTTTTACTATCATTAGAATCATCTGGTTCATCTGGTATATATTCTCCATCATCATCACTTTCGATAGCAATGCCATAAAGTTTAATTTTTTTGGACATATAAAAATTATACTCTAGTGATAATATTTGATAAGAATTTAATAATACTACTAAGAACAACTTTGGAATGCGATTGAATTATTTATATAAATAATAAAGATGCCTAAAAAATGATAATAAGATAAAACTAAATTATAAAATAATAAAGGTAACATTTTGATTGACAATATTCACATATAAAAACAAGCTTTATAATAAAAAGATAATTTATAGAAATAAGAAGAGAAATTTGGATTGATAGACATTATCTTATAGTAGATTAATATATCAAATATCTCAAAAACATACATTTTCAAGATCATTTCTAAAATAAATGGGTAATAAAGTCTAAAGTTTTGAAGTAAACCAAATTTTCTGAATTTTGCAACTCCAGCTAAATGTAAATGTTGTAAAAACAGAATTATCAAATTTAGAAGGCTTCTCTATAAGATAGAATATGAATAACATAAATTTAAAAACCACTAGATGAAGTTTAGTAAATATATTTTGACACTTAATGAAAAATATAATTAATAAATGAATGGTTTCATAGTATAATGGCTAATATTATATTCAGAGATTTTACATTTAATTGAAATAAACTTTTTAGAAAAGCTAAATCAAGCCAAAGATTGATTATTAATGAAAATAACAAAATTGATTAAATTTTAAGTCATTATTTATTACTATAATGAGATTACCTTTTTAACTAATCTCTATATAGTTAAAGTTCCTACTCCTTGTGGCTCAATAATTAATTTAATCTATTGCATTCGTTTTAAAATAAAGAAACTTTACTTTCTAAATCTTTCACATTTTGATTAGCATATTAGGATTGGCTTTATCTTCTCAAAATTTCTATTTCTTTATTTCTATCATCAATAGTTTTTCTTAGACTAGACAAAAATTAATATTAATAATACTTAGCAATTTCTTGATTTGAATATTCATTTTCCTATACTACTTTCTCTAATTTATTCATTTTTTATTGAACTGTTTCTAAATCATCTTATTTTAACTTTAAATTAAGTTCTGCTTTTTTTAAATCTGATTATAAATTGACTATTAAAATCAATTCTTGATATTACATATATTTTGATCTTTCGTTCTAGATTTGGCCAAAAAATTTTGAGCTTCATTATTTTAAGATTCTAGAGATTGACATCTTCTTTATGATATGTCCAATTATTCCCTTAGTCTATTAATTTCTACTTGGATTATATTTTCATTATCCTAAACAGCTCTTTTCATTCTTTCTAATTCCATTTCAACATTTGATCTAGTCTTCAATTGATTTTCTAAACTTGAATATCTATATCTCCATTAATCGACTTCTTAATTCAAATCTAAAATTGTCTTATTAAGTCTATCCACTTCTTGGATTAATTGATTAACCCTTCCTGTGTCCTCAAAATAACTTATTTTCTCCGATGCAATATTTTATTATTTCAATCTAAAATTTTCTTATTGCAAATCGTATATTTATTTTTCTAAGAATGTGCATTTGTCTATTGTAAATATATATAATTATACTTCTCCATGGCTCTTCTATATCAATTCTAGGTACAACTTTAACTGGCTGATCATAGTGTTGAATTTCTTAGTATATAGTTTAAGGTTGGACAATATTTTATGAAATAGAAGCACCTTGGGTTGGCTACTAAAATTGTTATTGTTTATTTAATGCTTAAATTTCAGGTGATAATTAAAACTAATATTAAAATATAATTTTAACTTCTTATGCATATGCTCTTGCAGATGCTTATCCAAATTGCATAGGCAATCCTAGTCCTTATTATATGCCTTAAGGTTATTATTAATACTAATTATTATTAGTTTGATTTATTGATTAAGGATATCTGAATTGGTCATATGTCGATTTACCATTGACACCATATATGGGTTCTCTTTAAGAAGACATTTTTAATGTTAAAATAAATAAAATTTATTATAATATAATATATTTTCAAATGCATTCTAAAACAATTTTGTTATTTTATTAACTAATTTCATTAATTTGCAAGTTAGACTTTAAATATTTATATAAATTATGGACACTATTAAATAAAAATGGAAAAATTACACATTGCAAAAAAGACTGAAAGATCTATGGGAAGATTATAAAAAAGTTTCAAACTTGTCTGATGATCCACAAACACTCAAAAAGTAATTTGTATTTTTACAAAAAGATTCTAACAATTTCTTGAATAAGCAAATATAACGATAAAGAATTTTTTAAAAAGCAATGATCAGCATTTAGAGCTTATCCTAGGTGATGCCAACTAAGTTTTGGTTGTAATATTAGATTATTTGAATAAATTTCCGGAAATCTAAAAAAGGTTATATTTTTAACCTTATCTTTAGAAATGCAGACTAAGGATAATTGGTACAAGATATAATGGAATAATGCATCTAATTAGCAGAATAAATTTTAAGAGAACCAAAATATAGGAAAAGCGTTGAAAATTCTCATAATGTCTTATCTGATTTTTTAAATTTAATTGAAAAAGCATAGAAGACAGAATCAAAAGTTCTAATCATAAAATTAATTGTATTTATTTATTTATAACAAAGGTTTTATTTTCAGAGAATCTCAATTAAAGAATTGAATTTTTTGAATAATAAGGATTCCACAAACTACTTTCCATATTAATGAATAAGGATCCATAACTTAATCGAGTAATATCTAAAGCATTATTACATTTTTTACTCATAGAAGACATAAATTAAGTTGTTATATGCAATGTAGAAGACAGCCAAGAATAAACTATTAAATAAAAATTTAGTAAAATAGCTGGGTCATTGAGATCATTTGCCTTTCAAGGTATTGATTCATCCTTTATTTTAATATAGAACTTTCAAAGGTGTTCCTTCCAACCTAAAATAATAAATAGTTAAGTATAAAGTAATTATTTGTTGAAAAAAAAGAAATATTAACCTTATCATAAGCTATTGAACAATAAATAAGTTTGCAGTCGATTTTCGAGGTCGATTTAAGTTTTTATATGAATTCGTAATCAATTAGTAGATCTAATTCAGACTAGGATTAAAATAAAAATGAAATTTATGAAAAAATAATCAGTATAAGTAACACTCCTCCTGATAAACTTGTTTTATCCTAAACATAATCAGAAAGATCCTAATCTGAAGATATTCTTAAAGAATTTTAAGTTCTTTAAGGAGGATTCAAAGCCATTCTAGAAACACTTGAAAAGGCTACTTCTGAAGTTTAAGTTGATTTACTCTAAACAATATAAGAAATCCTACAAAATAATGCTAGAAATAAAATAGAATTTAAGAGAGTGAATGGTTATTAGTTATTAAGTGATTTTATTAGTAATAAAGATTAATAAGATGAATAGTTTTAGTAACAGTTTTATAATTTTTTAAAATAAATTTCAACAACGGAAAGTGAAATAGATGATTTAGATGCTTTTACTTTAATGCTTGAATTATTACCTATATAATAGGATACAATACTTAATATTATTGTTGAAGTTTTAAATTAAAATTGGAAGAATGTTATTATTGCTAAAAGATTAAAATTGTATTATTATTTAGCTATAATTTAAATGAGATAATATCTATCATCAGATTAAATATCAGAGAAATTTTGCAACATTGATAATGAATACATATTTAAAAATTTCTAAAATATATTAGTAAAAGTTAAATTTCAATAGACAGAAGAAATATGTTAATAATTATTTTAACTCTATGAGTAATTAAATTAATTGGAAGGATTTTATAGTCTTGAATTTGAAGCCATCTAAAGTTAATTGGCAATATTATTTATAGATGATATAGATAAATTTAAGTAAATAGTTGGGTTTGCTTTTAAAATGATAGAAATGAAGATGAATAAGAAATGTAGATACATGAATTCTTTTGATCATTAAAGTGAATTGGCGTTTCGAAATTTTAGTATTATTTTTGAATAAATATATCATACATTTTTGTAAGCTAAGAAAAATAATATGTAAGATGGAAAGGATTAATCAAATTATGTGTTTTTTATATAAATAGTTGAAATTATCAATTCATTTTTAATATGTGATCATAATATTTAAAAACAGGAAGTTGATATATTTAAAAATATGGTTAGTTAAAATAGATGCGAATAATTTATGAATTTAATTAAACCAAATCTTAAAATCATTTAAAGTAAGTAGATTTTAGAATTGTTTGATTTTGAATATAATGAAAAAAGTAATTTGGCAATTGCTCATTTATAATTTCGTTTGAATTAAGTCTTGTTTAATTCACTTGCAGGAATAATGAGGCATAATGATTTAAAAATAGAACCTTAAATGGTTTTATATTTAATTTATTCATAATATGAAATGTGGAATGCTTTAGAATAGTAACCATAAAATCCAATTACACCTTTATTAGAATTCTTAATGGATATTTCTAAATTAAATTATTAATATTTACAATGTATATCCCACTTTTTTTATAAAATTAAATTACATGATGAAAATACACTTGTAATCGAAAATCTCATCTAATTCTTAAAATAAAATGATTTTAAAAATTAAGACTTAGTTGTTAATATGCTTATCTCAATATGTAAGAACTTACCATTCTATTATGATATGGTTAATTTATATCCTGTCCTAATACAATTTATAGAAATGTATTTAAACAAAGTAGACTTGGAGTTATGGTATGACTTTATATTTTCAGGGGAAATAATAAAGAAATTAAACGAACCAAATTATGGAGCCACGATGAGTGATATCTTAAGTTTATTATCAATTCATAGTATGTTTTAAGATAAAGTGTTCGATAAGATGATAAATGGAGAATATTTAACTAATTCTTTTGCAACTCTCTAAAATGATAAATCCAAGGAATAAAGTATAAAATTATCAAATATATTATATTTACTAAATGCTAAAAGCAATAAGATAAAGGTATATCTATTTATATATAATAACATTAGAATCCTATTTACGGCAATAAATAAAAATTCTTTTAATTGATTTAAAAACTGATTAATGGAGAGGAGTTTTCAAATTAGTTATGTAACACTGTGTACAAACTTGTGTTTTGGAACTTTGACAGTTATCATTTACTTTATACAGAAAATAGTAGTAATGTATCATCAGTTATGGGAAGAAGTGAATTTACAGAAATAATTTAAAAAACTTAGAAACAATATTTAGAAAATAAGTAGCCCATTTAGCATATTACAAATTTAGAGTCTTTAGAACTCTTCTTTATGATGTTAATAAACAATAAATCTTAGAGTTATATAATAGAAATTTTGAAAATATTTGAATCAATTTTAGATAATTAAAATCTAGCAACTTTATTAGATTCAAATATAATTTAAAGTTTATGTTTGTTGTTATAAAATTCAGATAAAAGAATAGTATAGCAAATCTATCAAATCATAAGAACAATTATTTAATATGATTTAAGTAAGTCAAACAAGTTGAAGATCATAGATATGTTAAAAAGACATGATGATGTTTCTCATATATTGATAGATTATTTAAAGGATTTATTATAAAATCCTGTAATAAAAAATGATCATGTAACCTTTTTAAAGAATTTTGATTTTTTAATAAAAAGCTTTGAAGAGTTAGTTGGTTTTAATGAAGAAATAGATATATTATTATTTCAAATAATTAATTTGATGGCATCCAAAAACTCACCAGAAATAAGATCTGTTTTAAAGTAGTTGAATCTATTTGAATTTAGAGATAATTTGGCTTTGCAAATAATTAAATATAAAATGGAACCATAATAGTTGATGGATATTTTATCAGGAATTCCATTTGCTTAATTATGTAATAGTAGAAATTTTAAGGAATCACATTGCGTGGCTTACCTTTTATAAAGATTGATTTAACACAAAGACCATTTTGGTTTAACATTATTAATTATTAAGATTTTAAAATATGATATATCATCGATAGAAGATAATAGAAAGTATGTTAGTAAACTTTTGTAAAATGATTAATTGTTAAGCTTTTTTTATCCTTAAATGTTAAGAAAATCAAGTAAAAGTTTAAAATGTTTTGATTAAGAAGATCAGAAAAATTAAAGATCAAATTCTCCAGAAACAGAAGCAGCTTTCTCTTAAAATATGACTGTAGATTAATTTCTTACTTTATTTTTCAGCGATAAATTATAAGATGAAAGATAACAGATTAAATTAACGTTGGAAAGAGCTCTAATACCTGTTGAAAGTGAATAGAAGAGATAGATTATGAAATATAATACGAAAAAACAAAATCGAATAACTAAATTATCAGAACAAGAATAATCGGATAATTTAAGAGTAAATTATATGAAATATTTTAGATTTAAACTTCTAATAACGATTGGGAATTTAAGATATAATCTCGTTTAAAAAAGAGTAATGAAAAATCAAAGATGAGAAGTTAAAAGTAACAGGAATAATTTGAATAGGCTTTGGCTGATGGGGAGAATTAATGGTTTAAATTGTGCTTAGGATAATGAAATTTATAAATATTATATTAAAGTATGTTTGTATAAGACATGCAATTTATAAGGCAAAGCGAACAAAACTTTGTTATAAATACTTAATCGTTTCAAACTGTTGTATTTTAGTATGATAGATAAATTCAAATGCAATTACCAGAGAAATAGCTATATGATAGTTTAAAAAATAGGACCTTGAAATTAGGGCAAACAATAATGATTAGTGGCAATGCTTTTAAAGTTTTTTTATTGAATCCACTTCATGGTCATGTTGGTGATAATACATCAATACTTTGTTATCCTGGAGATCTAAGCAATAATAAAACATTATAACAAGTTCAATTTCTTAATCTTTCAAATGAAAAGAAAGAACAAATAACAAGGCTTCCCATTAACTAACATATAAGCCAAGA
The DNA here is from genome assembly GCA_000733375.1 of Paramecium sexaurelia. Classification (NCBI taxonomy): domain Eukaryota; phylum Ciliophora; class Oligohymenophorea; order Peniculida; family Parameciidae; genus Paramecium; species Paramecium sexaurelia. The sequence goes on along the minus strand of JPFM01000008.1, from coordinate 611,845 downwards.
TTAATAATTAATTATAGATGGACTCCTAATGCAAGTTATTCGATGTTAACCTGAAGATGGAATATTTCGATAATAAACTGTAAATTATTATGCTAATGGAATAGGAATGTAGAATTATAAATAATGGAAAACCATCATTATAAGAAATTTAGATAATAATATCAAATTAGTAAGAACCAAATAAATAAGAATTACTGAAAAATTACATTTAGCCTTATTTTATGATACCAAGATATGTGAGAGAAGGCTCTAAATTAAGGATAAAGGAAGTAGATTTTATAATTAAGTCATGCAAACCGAAAAAAGGATTTATTGATAATAGAACGATTATTCAACTATTTGATAATGAATAATTTACTTTTAAATCGATGAATGATGAGGATGAAGAGACAGGAGGACTTTAAGTATAAATAAATACTCTTAAAATCTTACAAGATAAAACAGCTTCTAGAAATTAATTTGTTTAGAAAAGAAAGAAGTTTTATAGTATAATGGAAAACTTTTGTTAGTATGATGAAAAAGAAAATTAGATTGTGCTTTCTTCCAGAGATCTAAGCAGTAGAAGTTAATCAATTAATGACTTTCCTATCTTTCCAAATACATTCTTATCTTAATTACATAAAGAAATTGATGAAGTATCTCATGATTTAGAAAGTGATCTTATGGATAGTGATGAAACTTATTAAGGAATAGGATTACATGAATAGAATCAAAAGTTGTCATAAATGACTTTACCAGTTTTCTTTAAAAACATACTTATTTCTAATAAGCATGGAGCAAATCGATAATCCAGATTGCAACAACCTGAATAACCTTATTCAGATGATTCTTCTTTAGATCGATCTATAGATTCAGATAACAATAATGGATAATTGTTGTAGAGTGAGACTTCACTTCTTATTCATGAAGATCAGCCTCATTTAACTGCTCTTCCTCGATATTTTGATGAGATTGTTTTGGTATATTTAATAATATTAATTAATTTAGTTCAATTCATAAAGATGGTTACCAATAATACATGATGGAGTCTCATAAAATATTATTAATAAATTTCCAGAAAGAAAAATAGATCTGAAATGGATTTAAAATAGAGGGAAAAATGAAAATGCTGATTTTTGCAAATGTATGATTTGTTTAATGGAATATTCAGATGAGGAAATGGTGAGAACTTTACCTTGCTGTAAACATTTATGTATATAAACTTTAAGTGCATTATTTCCATTGTGAATGTATTGATTTTTGGTTAGCGAAAAGTCGTAAATGCCCAATTTGTAAAACTGGATGTGACTAATATCTGAACTATTGATTTATTTAAATTATTAACGAAATGATTAAAACTGCATATAAAAAGCAGCCACTCATTCCTAAATTATCTAATCTTACTTCTACAATTGAAATTTAGCAACCATTGTCTTGTAGATAATAAAAATAGACTTATGTTTCATTTATTTAACCGTCTATCAAAACCACTAGACATAAAGAAAATACTTATAAATATGCCAAAACTCCAACCAAATCAGATCATACTAACTTAAATGTTAGTAAGCATAGCAGATCACCTAATAGTTCTCAAATATAATCTAGTTAAGCAATTTTAAATGTTTTAAATCAAAATATCAAATTAAGATAACAACAATAATCATAATAATATTAACACTACAGATCAAACAATATTACTCCTTAAAAGTAAATATAGTAAGACGAATAGAATAAAATTGATAAAATATAAACTCAAGAATTATACTAATAAATAATCAAATAAAGACAACAAAGTATTCGAAATATTTAATAAACAATATTTTGTATAAATCATGCAGATAAAAAAGCAAAATATTTTAAAACAAATGAGAAACAAGAAAGATTATATTTATGTTCTTTTTGTGCAATCTAAGAAGCATATGAAGGATTAATATATGACATAAAAACTAATTCAATAATTCCAAAAAAATTAAATTAAAAAAATTGGACTCTAATATATAATGAGCCAATCACTTCAGAATAGAACAGAAAATTATAATAATTGAATGAATTCTTAGAATTAGCAAGATAATTATACGAATCCGCGAAGACAAAAAAAGAAGTTTCTTTAAAATATAGCATCCAGGAAATACTTGCAGAAATCGAAACTATTAGTTAGGATATTATAAACAATGCATAAAATATCATCTAAAATGTTGAATCAAAATCATTTCAGATGATATTATAAAATTATGTTAATAGATTGTAACAATTTGATATAATCATAAACAAACAAAATTGTGTAAACAAATTACCATTGAAAAAGTAAGTTTTAATTAGCTTCTAAAATAAAGATAGTTTTGTGAATCCTGATTAATTGGAATCCACGGATTCACTTATGTTAAGAGAATCAGAAACATAACATTTTTTGGATGATTGTAATGATGTTACTTTATATTCACCAAATTTCTGAAATAATTATATGTGTAATTCATTTCTATTGTTATCTACATAAATATCTATCCAATTTAGGTGTTCCATAATAGCTAGCTTAAATTGTACTAAGAATAAAACCATATGTTATTGATTTTATTAAAATAGTAGATGGTCTTAGTTAAATCACTCTACTCCAAAAATATAACCACGCAACTGATGTAGACATCAGAAAGCATTTATAATTATTTTGAATCATTTAATTTCTTTATGTCAAATCATTTGTTGTCATTAGAAATCTATTTCATATAATAATCTTCAAACCTGTAATAAAAATAATAATCAAGCATAAATTCCATTATTAATTTAATATTTTAAATATATTATACTAATTCGATCAAATCAAATCAAACTAGAAATTTTAGAAAAAAAGACTTAATTATTCATTTCAAACTATTGATAATTCTTATTTTTTATATAAAATAATAAATTTTTATAATAATGATAATATATGGAATATTAATTTTCTAGTGATTTTTCACATTTATTTGAGGAGAGTAGTTTTTTAGAAGAGATAAATTTTAAGGAGAGAAATAGTTTGAAAATTACAGACAAAATTAGCAAATAAAAGATAATTAACATACATAAGTTAATACATAGTTTGAGAGATTAATTTACAAAGTCATAGTAATTTAATATTTTTTGAATGAATTTGATAAAATCAAAATTTGGAAGAAGTCGATTGAATAAATGGATAAGATGAATAAGCTAATTAGATTTCATCAGAACCTTTTAAGAGAAATCAGAAGTTAATTTAGTATTAAAAGATATATTTGAGACAATTAAGTTTAACAACCATTGATGATCTTAAAATTTTTATCTATATGTTTCACATATGAATACAGAAATTAAAAATTTAGATCTATATTTATATATATAATTACAAAGACCCATATCATTATCTGTTATCGAAATTTCCTGGTAATTAAATATAAGGATGGAATTTAGGAAGAGTTGTCCTATCCATTTAAATAATAGAAAAGATAGTAAAAATGCAGTAAATACTCTATGTAATAATATTATTATTAATAATAGTCTTTGTAATGAATTATGAGTAAGGTCTCTTAATAAAAAACTATCTATATGAAGTAGTAAATACATTATATATATGAGATTCAATTCAATAACTGCAATCTGAATAAAGACGAAAGCTAAACTCCCATAATTGGCGTACAAAATTATTGAGAATAAAGTATAATTTAAAGATAAGTATTAATTGGGTCTCTAGAATCAGTATTTTGATTAGCTTACTGGAGTCCTTATTGTTAAATCCTTTTTAAAATCCATATTAGAAAGGATGTGTAAATATTAAAGATTTATGATTATTATATATGAACATGTAATTTGAGTAGCAAAGAGTTGCTTCTGTAGTAAAAAGGAATTTACAGAAATTTAAAATACTGGTTGGTGATAAAGAAAAGAAATTTAATGATCTGTTAACTCCATTCACTAAACTCGATACCTTTATAGATGCTAAATCTATACTTAAATCAATAGTAAAGCCATCCAATAAATTATTGGATCCCTTAACAACCAATTAAATTCAAAGGTAATAAGAATAAAGAAGTACTTTTGTAAATGGAGATTATGATTCAGATAACTTTTACGAGGATGTTGATCTACTGATCAATCATTTAGAAAAAGAATAATCAGAAATGATAACAGTTGGATCAAAGAAAATAAGTAAAAGCGAAATCCTGGAATTCAAATCAAAACATCCAAATTATGAATTGGTTAGCAAATAATTTGCTGAGAAATCTAGGAGAATGATTGCCAATTTGAATAGACAATCAACAAGAATTTTTAATAAGAAATATTCTTTAATCCATCTCTCTCCTAGATAATCAACTAGTAATCACAATATCGCTTTAACCTCTGAAAGAGATCCTTCATCATCAAAGTATTCTCATTCAAAACAAATATAAGGTTTAGAGTTGAGAGCTCAAAAGTCTCAATTTAAAATAAAAACAGAACCAAAATCTCAAAGAAACTATAACTAAAAAATCAAATAACTCATCAATGACATAGAAGGAGTCCATAAATAGATGACTGATGAAACAGGCTAATTATAAAAAAAAACCAGTAGGTTTATTATAAACTAATCTAAAAGTAATTCTCAAATTGCATAATTCGACTATCTTGCTTCTGATACAAATTTTGCATTTACAAAAATAAAGAAAAGAATAATATGATTAATAATTAAAGTTTATATTATATATTTATTATTTAAATCTCTTCTTCTTAATATTGTTCTTCATTATTTTATTAATAAAATAATCTATTTGAAACTTCATAAAATAGAATATTATCAACGATGATATTTAGAGTAATTTTTACTTGAAATTTTCTTGATGTATGATGTATATATTTATAATTGAATTAACAAGGAGAATATGAAATATAAAAATATCAAAAGATTATAACAAAATTCTTAGAATCCATATTCTTAAACTTATATTTGAAATTTTCTAAGATTTACAATTTTCTTTAGTACTCATATCATAGCTTTAGATTATAAATAAAATTATTTATTCGTAAATTTATATTAAATAAAGTCCTTTTTGTTATTCTTAAAATTCTTTGTATACATAAGTTTTTATATTCTATTCCATTTTGTTTAATAATAATAGTGACTTATAGACATTTCTAAAATATCTATTTATAGCAATTTCTATTAATTTAAAAATTTGTATATAGAATTTCAAACTCGAATATTTCATGTAATTTATTATAAAATATCTGTTTGCTATTATAATTTTCCTGACTTTTTATTAAATTTTTAGTGATTCAATTTGATTATTCAATTATTTGTGGAATAATCAAATTATTATTCAGAAATTAAAACCTTTCTTTTCTAATGTAACATTCCCTAACATCTAAAATTGTCTTATGAATTTAAAATTTGCTTTAAATACTTTATAGTTCTTTTACTAATTTAGTTTTTATGAAAAGTCAACACTTTTTAAAATTTCCAAAATGATCAAATAAATTTGTGAAAATACTGATAAGATTAAAGAATTAGTAAAATTTCCTTAAAATTTATGGTAAATTTAAACTAAATACAACATTAATTAAGTAATAATACATATTCAATTTAGATTTTACGACAACAAAGAATAAAGAATGCTTTCATTTATAATGATCAACTTTATCATAAAGCACACAACAGCTTAGACAGGGACTATCAATCCTACACTATAGATATAATACTCTGAATATTAAATATCAGATTGGAATAATTCATTGTATTTTACTATTGAATCAAAATATGTTCCAGCTTCTGGATTTTATGAAAATAAATCAGTTAGCAATAACAATAACTAATACATTTTCTGCATCCAAAGTAACAGAATATCACATCCAAGTACTTCTTATGTGTTTTTAACTTATTTGAAAATAGATAACTAATTAAAAACTTTAACCCATTTTTTTGAATTTTAAACATAATTACAAATTTATAAAGAAAAAGTTGAGCTTTAGAATCTAAATTATGAAGGATTTTGGTATTGTTTAGAGTTAAAGAATAATGTAATCCAGAAATCATTAAACATCACTTTTTATTAAAATCTGAATAAACTTATTTTATTCTAAAAGATTTTGAAAAACGACTATTTGAGTATTTAAGATCACTTTTCATTTTATCTTGGGGATTCTAAAATTGTAATTATTAATTAATAAAGAATTATAGTCAAGATATCTTGGATTAAATCAATTACAAGGGTTGATTAAATGCCAATTAATTTCTTCTAACTCAAAATTCACAACTTTAGCTTAGCCTTCATGTAGTTCTAATTCAGGTATTGCCTTGAGAAAGATAATTAACTATTCTTCTTACAAATATTTCAATTAAACAATTAAAGATTTAATATCGAAATCATATGGCTTAACAACATGGATAAAGATTGAAGAGAATTAAAATATGAATACTAATTATGTAAATGTGTTGCACATCTAATAACATACTGTCTACAATGATCAAACTTAATAAAGAAGAAAATTAGTTTAAGTATCATATTCCATAACATCAACAAAATAATTTATAGAAATAAGCTACACAACTTTTACATTTCCATCATTTTCATCTATTATAGATAACATAAATTCCTTTGAGAAATAAGTTATATATGAAATACCAATTAAATATTCTCTATACAATTGGCATTACTTTTCTTTTTCTTTTAGAAGTAATTCTATATATGTTAATATTAATTTTGTTCAACTAAAGTATTAATTTGCTTAGACTCTAAATAATATCAATTAGTTTTCAGATTTAATTTTGATAATATCTTTAGGGGGAACTGAGAATAATAAGAGTAATAATAATGGATAGTTTAATTCACCCTAATTTTACTCTTGTTTGACAACATTTTCTCCACTTTGTTATTTTACTTGTTCAACTTGTTTTGGGCCAAACTAAAATTAATGTTTAACCTGTCACACTACATCTAATAGATATTTAACAGTAGATAATAATTGCATCTGCAAATCAGGTTATTTGGATCTAAACGTTGCATCATGTTTTGCATTTACTGTTACTTCTACTTATGAAACATTAATTTCTCTTTCTAAAAAGAAAGGTTATGATTAAGTGGACCCCATTTTGATATGTTCTTTTGGATATTTTCAATTTGATAATGAATGCTTTTAATGGTAATCAATTTATTATATAACTCTTTTAGCCCCAAATTAAATAATATGTATTTTTGTCCTGAATGTATCCAATTCCCTAATTCTTGGGTTTAAACTCCTATATGCACTAAATAATACTCATAATTTAATTAAAATGAAAATAATACTTTTATTCAAGATATTGAAAATGATATCAATATCATAAACTAACATTTAGATTTATATGATGTTTACTTATTTAGCGATAATTAATTATAATTTTGCTCTTATTGTAGTTCTTTATGTTTAACTCTCCCATATAGTTCTTAATGTCGCAATAGCTCTTATTATCATTTTAATTAGCCTGTTATGGTCATTTGTATATAAGGAGCATATTTAATTAATGGTGAATGTAAATTTTGTAGTCCAAATTGCTCAAAATGTAATCTGATTGATAATGAATTATAATGCATCACTCCTAAATAATTGCTAACTTAAAATTAAGCATGTTATCCTACACCAAACAATGGTTGCAAAAGTTGTCATAATAATAGCCTTTATTTTTTAAATTTTGAATAAAACGATTGCTATATTTGCTCGATACCATATTGTAAATATTGCTTCTAATATTTAAAATCCAATCCTGAATACAATTCTGTATTCAATTATTAACCAATCTTATATTTACAAGAGGATTTAGCAATTGGATGCGCTCTATGTTATAAAGGGTACATTTTTAACTTTTTTTCAGGATTATGTGAATAAAATTAAAATTTATTAAGCAATTCTTGTTCCTTGTACTATATTTCAGATGAATAAACTCCTGTTTGTATCACTGATAATGATTTTTCTTAAGGTATTTAAGTAGACGTTTGTTAAAATTACTTATAAAATTGTTTAAAATGTATAAAAATAACAAATAATTAATATTATTGTTTGAGATGCGAAGATGGATATTACCTACATAGAACTTATGGCAGTTGTTTATCATGTTAAGATTATGATCCTACATTTTATAGGTGTTATTCTATTTAATTGTATGATTAAAATTTCAAATATGAAATGACCCCTTTGTTATTTAGTTTAAATAAATAATATCCTGGCTCCTAAAATGTTGAAAAATTATTGATTTATGTAAAATAATGTGTTCCAGGGTATGATATAATAACAAATCAAAATTGTAGTTTAGTTGATAATTCATACTGCAGTTTTTATTCAAATGGATGTCGAACATGTTTATCTACTTTAGAAGGAACTAAAAGACTCACTATTTTAAATTTAAAATGTTCTGATTGTCCTTATTATTGTGAATATTGCAAACCTAGAAATGAGTTTGAAATCTAATAATTAAATCCATATTTAAATTTAAGTATTATTTAACCTTAGTTAACTTACAGATGCATCTAAAAATCTAATACTTATAATGATATATTCTTTGATAACGAATATCAATTATCTAGATAATGCACTTAAGACATCCCAAAATGTCAATTATAGATCTTTTATGTATATATTCATATTAAAATATAAAATAGAATTTTTCGACTTTTAATACTTTCCAAAGTACAATTAAATAAATATTTAATAACCAGATCTCATATTATAACCTTAAAAGTCCTACTTAAATTACTATATTCATTAATTCAACCAAAACATATTTATTTGAAAACTCTTTTTATTATTTTACAATTATTTAGAATATCTTTATCTAAACAATTGTAAGTCTTAAATATACTAAATTGTCATATTACTCTTAAGATATCTAATTTGCATTTATTTTTTCTTAATTTAAACTTGTACATTTCTAAGAAATCTTATTTAACTAGACAACCATATTATTTAGTTTAATTTAATAATCAGTTTTTTTTATTGAGTCATAATTATAAGTAAAACTTACCTTTGAAAATGTAATTATTTCAGACACATAAATAAAGCCAAATTACTTTGGAATTCAATACGATACAAAATCTAAAGCAAGATCCTATTAAATTGCTGTACAAAATCCTAATTAAATAAATTTTACTAATGTCATCATTTAAAATATTTCATTGATAAATGTAAATTTCTTCAATTTGACTTCTGTTGTTGAAAAAGTATAAAATTTAGACTTCTTGCATTTTAAGAATGTAACTTTTTTGAATTGTTCATTTTATTCAACTAATTTAATAATTCTAAGTGAAAAGAATAAATATGATTCTATTTAATTTACCGACATAAGATTGATTAATTGTATTTTTGATAATAGTTCATTTTTCTCTAATATTGGTTTATATTTACATGGAAATGTATAATTTTAAGATTTTATAATTTAAAATTGCACTATTATAAATTCTGTTTATATTTAAGCTCCAGACAGCCATAAAACTTTGATTCTAAATTTTACAATAAGTAATTGTTCCATTTAAAACAGCGATTTAATAGCATTAGCTTCCTCTTCTACAATTATTCATTTTTAGCTTTTTAATAGCATTATGTAGAATGTCATTTTAATTCATAAAATAAAAACTAGTCAATCTGTTATTTCTGGAACTAATGATATCCACTATTTAAAAAATATAAAAATATATGATTGTCAATATTAATAGACATATATACTTAAAATACCTTAATATGGTATAGAAAAAATAAGTGTATCTTTATAAGATATTAAATTGTTTTAAATGAAATCATTAGATATTGTAGGGCATAGACAATATTATTTTTTTACAATATCAGCTTTGTTTTTCAAAGCATATAATATATAATTAATAAGATCCTCTGGATGTTAAGATTTTTCAATCATAAATGCATATTCTGTTAATATATCTAAATTAAATGTTACATCTTCCCTCAAGTAATATCAATTTAATTTTGATAAAATTAAAGATAATTCGCTAAATTCAATCTTATATATATAAGCTTAAATAGTTGAATTAAAAGATATTTTTGTTTAGAATTAATTAAGTGTTGATGTTAAATTGTTTGAATTAAATTTAATTCAAATTTAGCTTAATAAATAGATATTTATAACATTACATAATATTGTATTTTAAAATATACAACTAATTAAATCTATATTCTTTGATATTTCTACTATTTTATATATTACAAGTATTTTGCCAAATAATATTACAATATCAAACTCAATATTTTAAAGAATATTCTTAACTGAATTAGTTCAAGACACTAAAGTATCTTCAGCAAGTTTAGCTGTGATATCTTCGTAATTTAGTTATGCGAGATTTATAAACAATATTATAAATGATGCTATAGCTTTAAATACAAGTAATTCAGTTCTATTTATTCAAATTTTTAACTTGGAAATAGTTAATTTAACAAGCAAAAATATAAATAATTTTTAATACTATTATGATAATTATAGGATAGAATAATTAGTATAATTTGATTATGAAAGCACTCCTATAATAAATTCTTTCGGTGGATTAATTAATTTATAAATTTAGTATCTGCTTGTTTTAAATTCTTATTTCCTAAATTCAACAGGATTATAAGGAGGCTCATTAAGTATTACAACTAAATATAACAGTTTGATAAATATATAAAATTGCACTTTCATTAATTAATCTACAAGTCTTAATAATGCATCAAATGGAAAAGGTGGTAGTATTTTCATCAATTCAGAAAATTCTTATTTAAATCTTTAAATAAAAGATACAAACTTTATAAATTCAAAAAGTGGATTTATAGGAGGTGTAATTTATATCAAACCTACTGTTTATTAAGTCATCATATTTCTTAATAATATATTGTTTAAAAATGTATATGCTATTTAATCATCAGTTTTTTCATTTTAAATGAACAAACTAAATGCAAAGTCTATATCTTAAATTTCAATTACAAAAATTAAAATCGAAAATAGTTTTGATGAATTTTTATAATATTTATCACAATTTAATTAAGAAATAAATAATGAGAAAATAAATTAAGATTCGGCTGTATTTTCTCTAAAAAATTGGTAAAAATGATAAAATATTTTGTAGTTAAGTTTTATTGGATAACTTTGAATATTATGGATTCGCATTTTAACCAATTATTTATTTAAAATTTGTTAACAGAATTATCATTAACAATGTAATTCTACAAAATTTAACTCATATTTCCTCTAAATTGATTTATTTTGAAAATGTATAAGGTATATTTAATTATAATATTTAGATTTTAAGTCAACAATTCTAATAAAAATGCTGTAAATTAAAGATAGTTAAATTTAGGAATTTTAACAATAACCACCTTAAAAGTTTATTTCATATCTCAACAATTTAAAAAATTACTTATAAACTTTAATTTAAGAAAGCTATTAAAATTCTTTAATATAAATAAATCTTTATAAAAACATTTCTTCAGTTCATGTTATGTAACTTTATCTAATTAACAATAATTGCACTATTTGTAATTATGGAGTATTTAATTTAAATAATTATTAAAGCCAAAGAAATTTATAATTGCAAGGATTCATTTTTATATCAAATTTTTGTGGATTGGATTCTTGCTTTTTAGCGAAATCTATTAATCAGTTAACTTATATTATTCTTTCTACATCTAAATTTATAAATAATAAAGCTTAATCAGGAGGAGCATTTAAGTCTGATAATTATGGTTTTTAAATTCAATACTGTATTTTTATTTAAAACGAAGCTAAAGCAGAAGGAGGAGCTATTTTTTATTAAAATAATATCTAACATCTTAAAATAAATCAAGTTTATTTTTCCTTGAATTAAGCTCAAATTGGAGGAGCTATTTATGATTTTAATATTTACAATGATACTTCAGCTTCTTTTTACTTAATTGGAAATAAAGCCACTTAATATGGCAATAATATAGCTACTTAAGCTAGTATTTTATAATTATTAGTTAATGATATTCCATAAATTACAAAAGCAAACTTCGTAAATAATCAAACGATAGAGGAAGTTTTATTTTTAAATAACAAAAGATTAAAGTAATAATTATACTTCCCAAGTGGATAAAATATAAAAGAATATGAAATATTTGATGAAAATAATGCTTCTTTTAAAAAAATTTAATAAGATATATCAATAAACACTTACAATTTCCTGGCAGAATAAATGATTGAATAGAATAATACAATGTGTTATCTTAATTCTTAACCAATAAAATAAATAGGAAATGATACATATAATATAAATGAATCAGTCTCATCCTAAATTCTATATGATGACACCAAATTATAATATTCTTTTAATTAACTTTCCTTTACTTTGGATCCATATTTGGAGAGTTCTTACTAGCTGAGAAATGATGTTTAATGTGATAGTGTTAATTAGAAAAATTATTATTTGAGATTTTATAGTAAGAGTTACAAATGTTAAATTGGAGAATATTATTAAGATGGATAATGTCTTAAATGTAATAGCAATCAAGGATATTATTCTGTTGAACCAAAAGCAATATCTTGCTAACGAATAAATATTTAAATGATTAACAGTACTACAGGAGCTTTAATTTAATTGAAAGCAGGATTTTGGAGACCAACATTCAGATCCAATAAAATTGAATATTGCAAGACTTTTCCTCTTAGATGTATAGGTGGCTGGTAAGTATCTGATAAATCTTGTTCTCGAGGAACTATTGGAGCTTTATGCGAATAATGTGATATTTATAATATTAGAGGCGATGGTTCCTTTTTAAATAGCAAATCTTAGAATTGTTGGGAATGTGGGAAATTGAGTTATTAATTGGTTTTCATGATTTTCGAAACGATTTGGGTAATGTTATTGATTTTTTTGACAATAAAAAGTAATGACTTTTAGAATAAACAGTTTTTTAGATTAAAATGTATTTATAGACATTTTGGAACAATTCAGAAATAAATGCTTGATTAAACTAGCACTTTAATTAAATTGGGGAATAATAATTTTTAAATTTTATCTTTAATTGAAACTTTTTAAATTTCTAAATTTTCATACTTTACAAATTTTGTTATATTTTTAGGAGACTCAACCTATATGGTTACTTATCAACTAGATTGCTCAATACCATATATAATGCATATAAATTATGAATATGCTCATTATATTTTCATATTATTATTACCATTATTTCATTTTGCTTTAGGATGTGCTATTTTAATGATTTTTGTATCGAGAAAATAAATCGTGTTTTCAAAATCATAAATATTTTGTGCCATAATTTATTTGTATTGTTTAAATTAATAAAATATTGTTAAATGGTAAAATTATTAATCATTAAATCTAGGGGAGTCTCTTTAGTCACAAAACGATAAATTTCTGGTATTGATTGGATTTAAGCTAATATTGAAAATAAATTTAATACCTAAATTCATTTAAATTGGTCTATTAGATTTATATATCCTATTTTAATTTTTATTGGCATCCTAATCCCAATCTTTTTGTATTTATAGTTAAAGAAAAGAAAAGATCGGCTTAATGATAAGAATCCAAGGCTAAAATATTCATTTTTATACAATGAATATAATGAGAAATCATATTATTGGGAAATTATCAAAATGATCTACAAACTTTCTATAATCCTAATTGCAAACTACTATGAACAATATATATTAGTGAAGGGAGTAATAATATTTTTAATAATCTTAATTTATTACAAATTTTGCTAATAAATTTAACCTTATAAATTATAATCAATAAGTAAAATAGATGTTAAAACAACATTTTTATTATCTATAATTATGCTAATGGGTCTCCTATTATATATTATCTAATAAGAAAATATTATTTATCTTGATTATATGGTTTAAATAATCATAATTTTCTTTATGTTGGCTTTAACAAAAGTACTTATGTATAGAATTTTGTTAGTGAATATTGCAAAATTAGATTTACAATTTGATTTCGTTAGAAAAATAATTATTAGAAGATTCCCATCTATTCCTCAATAATTAACATTTCTTAAGCCATATCTTTTATTAAGGAAAATTCAAGAGGAAAGAATTTAAACTAGATTTCTTAAGATTAAGTAATATTTAAAATCTCAATCTAGTTTGAGATATAATAAACAAGTTGCTTTTAATGTCTAAAAATTAAGTATGATAAACTAAAAACCTTTTCCTTAAAATATTCAGCCATTTATGAATACAGATAAACACTCTAAAGCATAATGTTAGAATGAATGATTATAACAATTACAATAAAGTTTAATTTTTACTAAATTATTTATTAATTAAATATAAATTATTCAATTAATAAGTCATCTTTTTCTCAAACATCCGATTTTCTAAAAGAGCATCTCTTAGTAATTCTGGAATTATTAATTGAAGATTTCCAATCAGAAGTAAGTTGCTATAAATTAAAATATTTTTAGAAATTTTCTTAGAGTTTCTACACATTTAGATATTTCCTCTCACATCTAAAAGAAATATATGTGATTTAGTCCCGAAGTGATGTACTTTTATTTTATTCAATATAAGTTTATATTTGAATAATCGAAACGAATTCTTCACCCTAGTAATTTATGATATTTGTGGCAAAATCACTCGTGCCATTAACAGAAAATATTTTTTTGAAATTCCAACATTTTGGTAATAGATTATGATTAAATATATAATCATTTATTATTTCTTGATTTATTCCCATCATTCGAAGGAAATCATAATTCCATTTTTTGGATATTTTCACAAGTTTATTATTTTGATATGATAAAGTCAGACGTTCATAAGGATAGGTTAATGAGTCTTCATAACTTTTTCTATCATTTAATTACTAAACTTGTACTGGAAAACTATTGAGTAATTGCAATAATTCAGATTTATAACAACCATTCTTTTTTGAGAGTTCACTATCATCTTCATAAAAATTTATAGGTGAAAGGTTGCACTCAACAAAGTCTGGAGTAATTTTCCTCTCTAAAATTTTATGATTTAAAGTTAATTCATCAATCTTTAATTCTCCTAGAGTGATTAGATTGTTACAAATTGAGCTATTCGATTAGTCTATAGAATTGATTTAACAGATTTTATAAGTCTATTATCTCAGTTTTCTATTATTTGGGTGAGCTAAAATAATAGAATGTTCCGATTTATTCTTTGATTATAGAGTTTTCTTTTTTTGCTTTGTTATTGTTTTATGATATATTTTATCTATGCTAGCTGCTTACTAACTTTACAACTTAGGGGTTGAATGATCTGAATACATAGATAACATAAAGCTCAAATAATATAATGAATGTATTTAAAGTTAAAACTGGCAATTATGAATGCCAGTTTAAGCGTATTAATTAAAATATATTACTAAGAATTATCACGCCAAGATATGTAATTATCGAATAATTTATATTGATTAATACTCATTAATTTCTATTGATTTTTATATTTATGTGACATTTCAATAGAAAAGGCAATAGAAGCTTCATTTTCTCCAATTTTTTCTAATATTAAATTTTACAAATTTGTACTTGGTTTATGAAAATAGTTGGTTTATATTATTAAAAAAAAAATTTTTATGATATGTATTAAATCAAGATCTTTTAAGATTAATTCTCAAAATGCAATAATTACCCAAACTTATAAAGGAATGAGTATTCTTTAATTTAAAGACAATAGATTATGTTAATTTCTTACATAAAGGTTTGATTTTGAAATAATAAATGTTTTAAATATTTCACGATAAAATTAATTTATATAATTAAATTTTATAAAATTCTTATTATAAACAAAAATAATTCAAAAAATTAAGTGATGGAATCTGATTTAAAATTAAAATCTATAAAAATAGATGATTAAATATAAAATCGTTTAATCTAAAACTTTGAGTTCATTTAAAATTACTTTAAAATTATTATTATAACATATAATTTTAATATATAAATGTGATTTTGGCGATAATAAATTATCACTTTTCAAATATTGAAAGAATATTCACAAATCAATTATTACTGTATTAAAAAGAAGAAATATTAAAATAATTAAGATAAATTTCTAAGATTATTTTTTAATAATTCTCGAATAATTATTTTAATTTTCATATTTAACGATCCTATTTAAGTTTGAAATAACAAAATAAATTTAAACATTTTATTTAGAAATCATAACTAGATTAGGATTTAGTATGCTCATGAGATAATATTTACGATATTTAAGCATTTTAAATATAATTTTTTACTACATTAAAGCAGTTAAATTTGGATAATTATTTTGAATTTAAATTATTATTATAATTAAAATGTTCTGTCAATTTTTTTCAACCAAACCTTTTTAAGATAATTTGAATAATGCAAGTTTTTGTTCAAGAAAAATTAGAAATAGTTTAATCTAGAATTTATATACATTTTTTATTTTGTTATTAGGATTGTAAATATATATTCATAATATTTTATTAATATATTAATAAAAATAAAATGGTTTTGGCAAAAATAGCTTTGGGAACAGCAGGCGCAGTGACTGTTGGATATTTATTTGTTCCACCATTCAATAGGAAACTTGAAAGAAATGTTCTTAGACCAATTAGAAATTATAGAAGACATTTATAATAAGAAGATTCATTCAAGACAGAAGTATTTGGCACATAAAAATTTAATAGGAAGAATTCTATTAATTCTTAGGAAGTGTTGCTTTAGGCACATTAAGAATGTTTACAATCGAAAGCGATTGAACAATTATTATATTTTATACAATATCAAATAGTATTAAAAGAATGATCATTCTTCATAAATTATAATTACAAAGACATTGGACGATTTAATAAAATTATAGTTGAGTTAAGTAAAATTACAAGAGGATTTCTATTTAAAATATGTATGTAACATCTTGAATACTATACTTATACTAAGAGGATAATTAAAAATAGCTTATTAATTAAAAGGTTTCATATCAACTTATGAATTAATAATTTAGAAATACAATAAATAGTTTCTAAAGCATTTAATTAGTATTAAAGTACGCAAATTATATTTAAAATAAAATAAAAAGTATGAATAAATTATAAACATAAATAAACTCATAGGTAGAATATAAAATATCAAATAGATCTGATTAGAAATTATAGTTAGAACCTTTATAATTATTTAGAATTTTTATGTATGTTAAATGTAAATTATTTTAAATGATATTTATAGAAACAACTATGATATATTAATTCAAGCTAAGTAAAAATGATAGCTTAGCTATTTAATGATTGAAACAAATATTCTCATTTTAATTCAAATCCATCAAATTAAGGAATTTGATTGAATAGCAATTTTAATCTATGTGAATCTAAGATATTTTAATTTAACATTTGCTAGTTAAACTAATTTTTGAATTAAAGGCCTTGTTAGGTTTATAGAATGATGAATATATGAATTTCCATAAGAATATTAATTGAGTATAAATTTTAATAGATAGATTCTTAAATAATCCAAGAATTATCTTTAAAAATAACTTTTATCCTTTCAAAATTATTTTTTTAATCTGCTAAATTTCTTAATTTTTAATGTTTAAAATTTTTAAATATTCTTTCCATCACAATATAAAAATCTTCTCTTTTTCTTTAGAAGTAAAAAATCATTCTCTACTTTATTTCTTTTGAGACTGATTGAAACGTATTAGAAATAATGATTGAAATTCCTATTATATTTCGGTGATTAAATCAGTTGGCTAAAAATATAGTATATAATATATTGTAGAGGGCTTCAGAAACAATAAGTTTTGAGGATGAATTTTTTCATATATCTTGAATGGAACATAATTTTATTAAGAAAACAAGAAATTTATGATAAGCTTTATTAACTTTTAATAGAAAACATCAATTTATTCAATATTTTCATTTAATATGCATCTTTAAGATTGAATTTAGAATCAATTTGCCAAGAAAATTATGACAAAATTGCTCTATTATAGAAGAAATAAGACTTGTAACTAGAATTTAATTTATAAATAAAATTCTAAAATATTAAACATTGATTAGAATATGTAAATTGTTCTTGAGTTGAAAGCTTATTAGATCCTTTTAATATTTTGCATAATAATGATAATTATTGGGATTAGGAAAGAGTATTAAAACATTATTGAAAGAGGTTAGGAATTGACACAAGAATAAGAACTTCCCTAATAAAATATTGAAAATAATCAAAACAAACAAGAACACTAATTTAAGGACTTACCAATAAATTGAAATGTTAATATATTTTAAACAATTATAATGCAATTTTGATATCACATTCATAGAATATCATTAATATTCAAAAAGATTTTGAGTATAATAAAACCATATATTTGAATATAAGGATTAATAGAATAATTCAACAAATTTAATTAAATAGCAGGTTAAAATTCAGATAAAATTGAATGTACTTGTATAGGAAATTTCAGAAATACCTAAAATACAGAAACAAATGAATTTGATCATGAAAATCAGAATATTTATATGTTTTATAATAATTTATTAAGCTTTGGTTAATAATATTTAGAGACTTTGCTTTCTAAATGTAACTAAATAGGAATTTTAGCAACTCTTAAATATAATAGTATTAACAATTAGAAACCACTGTTTGGATAATTGATGAAGAACAAACATAATAATGTTATGTAATGAAGATAAATAGTGTTAAATAATAAATAATATTCTTAGACTACTATTATGATGATTTATTAAAAAACATTATATAAATCTGAAAGTAATAAATAAACAGTTAAAAAGATAGATGATATAGTTAAATCAAACTTTTCTTTTAGCTTCTTTAAATAGTATAAATAAGTATAAATTATAAAATTAAATCATATAATATTATTAACTATCTATAATATAATAACCAAAGGTAATTTTTTATCAATATTCCATGAGTTTCTTAGAAATGATAGGAACAAAATAATATTTAATTAAACTTAAATATTAGTATTTGCAATCAATTAATCAATATTTATGAACTTGAAGTATTTATAATAAAATATATTCATAATAACTTAATTTAATTTTTTCACATTCTTAAAAAATGTAGTAAGAATGATTCAAGATGGAAAAACATGTATTATTTAATTAAGGTATACGTTTATTAATCATAATTAATTATGTATTTGCATTTTGATTCTTTCATCATAAGCAAAAGTATATTGTTATTAAATAATATTTTTAACAAATTAAAATTCTAGTTAAAGAAATTATTAAATGAGTTAAACATTTACCATCAATTGTTATGATGCATCTTCTGACTTTTCTGGTAACCAATAATAATGATCCTAATTCCAATCAATAATTGCTATTTATTCTAAGACCTAAAAATATATTATAAAAAGCATTTACAGGATCTTCTCTTAATAAAAAGTTAGTTCTTAATTCTGCAAATTTCTTATCCTCTACTTAGGATATGAATTTTTTAATTATTTTTAATTAATCGCTATTTAAGGCTTTTTTACTAGCTTTCTTCTTTAAATCTTTAATCATAATAAAAGTTTATTAATGAACAAGATCTTATTGATTAATGTATGGCCAATATGTAATGATCCATTGTATATGATCCCACAATAAATGATACTGTTATTACTAATGAAATTTAAATGTTAAAATTGTCAAATGAATCATGTAACCTTTGAATATTTCTTAACTGAGTTGAGTAATAATATTATTTTAACCATTTTCATAAATAAATCTAATAGCATTTAATGCCAATAATTTCTTTTCTTAAAGAATACATTCCAAAGAATACATTAATACTTTCGTACATTAGTTATATTAAACGTAATCAGTTAACTTTATTTGCATAATTTACATGTCTTTTTTACTTACTGTTAATTAAGTTGGTGCTTTTGATATTTAATTCTATAATAAGACACTTAATTTCTAAGCAAAAGCATTCATATTCTTTATATCTGAGATTGATTAAGCTGTCACATCTCTTATACTACAATCCAATATTTACCATTTAACATAATCATCAATTTTCTTTTAAGTATAGATTAAGAAAGTCGCAAAATTATTGAGATGTGGTAATTAAATAAGATGTTTTTTCTAAATTAATTAAATCACAATATTTAATCTTGTTAAATATTATTAAAATACTTCTTCTGCTTATTATTATTATTTTAAGAATAGTAATTCCTAATCCACTCTTTGATTGTATTATACAGCATATTATTAAAGATCTTTTCTAATTAGAGATTCATAAGGTTTCTTATCATCCATATCTAATAGATTACCTTATCCTCCTGTAAAACTATACTCACTATTAAGGTTTTTATCTTGATAAATTAAATATACCACAGCTTCTTGTGAATACTGAAATTCTATTTCAAATTTCTTTCTTATTTCTGCGAATCCATCTTCAAAAAAAAAACATTATTCATTGTTTTTTATATAAACACATTCATAATCTCCATCATAAATAATTACAGCTTACAAATTATATTTTATCTTATTAAAACTACCCATAATTAATTTGATCTATTAGTCCATTTGATTGAGTTCTTCTTTCAATCCTTCTAATTCTTTATTAGCATCCATTATCAATGATATCAAACCTTCTATTGCAGGATCTCCATCTATCAATTCATCTCTTTACTCTTATATTATATTAATAGTCATTTATAAAATTTAAGGAATACTTTATGATGTTAATTAATAATTTTCAATATTTTTTATTTTTTAAACAATTTCCTCTCTTTTTATTTTTAATTCTTTAATATCTGCTTAATGCTATTTAATTGTTCCTTTATTTGAGTACATAAATTAATCCAAATAAATTGTTTGCATTAATACTAAATTTGATTTTCTCGTTATTTCAAATTATAATATTTTTGGTAATTCTAAAATTGAACAATCTTCTTAATCAAATTTCTTTTGAACTCCTTCCATAAATGATTCATTATCTATTTCAATTTTAATTAAATTAAATGTAGTTTCGTCATTCCCCTTCATGAATTTACCAATAAATAATTCTCTTATAGGATGCTCCTCTACAAATTCATTAAGCATCGTTCTATATTTCGAAATTGATTCATCTACTTTCTCGAAAAATCTAACTAAAAATTCTTCAACACTTTTATATCTAGTATTATAATCATCTTTCATAAATTAGTACACTTCAATCGCTGAAGTGTCTTTTTTCTTACAAAATATCAACTAAACAAATAAATTTTGTAATAGTAAAGTTACTCCTTCTTCATTTATTATAGAATCCTATTTTTAAATTATTTTTTTACATCATATTGTAAAATTTATTCAGCAAATGCTGGAATATGAAAATAAGTCAACATAAAACAATCTAAAAGTTAAAATTATTATGATCTTTTTAAAGCTACTGGTAATCCACTCTTTCTCATTTTCAAATCTAATTTAGATTGTAATTTTGTTGGTGTGTCAAATTTAGTTGGGCTTTAATTCATATTTTTATTATTTTATTAATTCTTAATAAGAAACAAATTTTTGTAAATCTTTTTGACTTAAAAAAAATACTCATTTCATTCAAATAAGTAGTCCTCATTATAATAACAATTATATATATATTTTTGGGATTAAGTTTAAAGTATAAAGAATTATTATAAATAGTGTCATTTATTATTTATTTAAATACTAATACGTCAATAAGTAATGATAACTTAAAATTCTAGGTGAATATTTTTTAACTAAAATCGTAAACCTGAGATATTTTACTTTTAAAGTATTTTATTATCAAGATTTTTAATCTACTTAACAAAATCCTATATTCCATTCCAAGTAATTATGGCAATAGAAAATTCAATCGATAATAAATCTTTGAAACTCAGACAGCACCATTTAAAATTTTCTATTGTACTTGGCGAAGCAATTATAATAAGCAATAGAAAAGTTAAAAATTTTGGAACTTCAAAAAATTCCACAAGTTTATTGCTATGTGTAAAGAGGGATTATGAATTTAAAATAATAGAATGTAACTTCTTTAAATTTTAGAATTGAAGTCTGCAACCATTACTATATTGGTAAATTTTAAAGATAAATTTACAATTTTTATAGCTATATCGGGATTAAATTGAGAGATACAAACTTTAATCAATAATAATATGATTGTATAATATTAAATCACTTTATTATCTATTATATTAGAGTGTTATATTTATATAATTTAAATAAATGTTTTAATATTTAAATTTAAAGTAAAATAGTATTTAAAATAAAGAATTATACATAAAATAATTTGAATTTTATTTTTTTATATTTATATAAAGCTTTAAAAAGGAAGAAATAAGGAACAATTATTTAGTTCTTTAAAATTTTGAGGTATGTTTAAAATAACTTATATTGTTTTAATTATTTGTCATTAATTTTATTCTTGTTTAAGATCTGATAAGGACTCTGGCTCTTCTTGTTGTTGAGATTATTCATTTGATTTATAAAATGTTCGATCCTTAACTAATTCTGGATGTTTTAGTTTGATGTGCTAGTTTAGAGATCCTTCAGCTCTAGATTACATTTATTCAAATAGTATTACCCGTATTTCTTTTAGCAATTTTCAACAGGACATGTAAAATGTCTTTCAATTTCTTACGCAGGTCTTCTTAATCTTTTTTTTCTTTCTTCTCCAGTTTCCTCAACATTAGAGTTAAGCTCTTAATTTCGACGCTTGAATTTTGGTGATATTAAAAATTACTTCTAATTTATTTAATTTGTTGACTAGTTCATTCTTTTCATTCAAAAGTTCTTTTAACTAATATAAATTCTATATAGTACTTAATTTGTTAAGACGACATTAGCTATATATAGTCTGAGATATTCATTATAGTATTCCAAATTTTGATCTTATTATGGGACTAAGATTTGAATATGTTTGTACCTTGTTGTTCATCTTATCCTGCAACATAATTTTGAAATCTCAAAGGTTCATCACCCATTATAAATTTTTAATTCTCACCATCGGATCTAAAAGGTATTGATAAGTAAATACTTTGCATTACTCATATTTTATATATATAATTATTAATTTTTTTTATTAATAATTTTTCTAAGTTAAATTAAATTAAGAATTAAAGAAGAATGTATCATTTCTATTGAATATTCACTTTTTATTTAAATTTTAGTATATTATACTGAAAATTGTCATTTTTATGAATAAAGTTAATATTTGAATGTGAAATCAAAATAAAACTCTAATATTCTTATATATATAATTATTAATTTAACGGATATATATATGGACAGATTTATTCCTAAAAGTAAATCGAAATTGTTGTATCAATCACACACTTAATCAAATTATAATGATGTACTTTAATTTTATATTATAGCTATTGTATCATATAAATGAAGAGAAAGTGCTTAATTTTGGAAATCAAAAATAACAGCAAAATTATCCAATTTCATTTTTAGACTAGTTACATAATTAATATAGATTGCCAACACAATAGAGCATAAGATAAATTAGTTCAGTCCCAGAGAAAATATTGGATGCTCCTGACATTGCAGATGATTTCTATCTAAATATTTTGGAATGGGGTAATAATAATGTGTTATCAGTGGGATTGTAAAATAAAGTATATTTATGGAATGCATCAAATTGTAACAAAATGTAACTAAAATATAGAACATATAGAATAACTATTATAAGCAACTTCAAATGTTACAGCAGTGCATTGGATCAATGATCACATATTGGGAGTAGGATTTGATGATGCATCAATTAAGATAGTGGATGTTTGTTCTCAGCAAACTATAACTTAGTTATATTATCATAATGAAAGAGTTTCAACAATGAGTAGTAGTTTTGAATTATTATCAACATCTGGTAGAGATAATGTTATTTTTAATCATGATCTAAGAGAGAAGAATAACAATGTAGTAGGTGTCTTTTAAAAGCATACTCAAGAAGTATGTGGTTTGAAGTGGAATACATCTGGAACTACTTTAAGTAGCGGAGCAAATGATAATCAACTCTTATTATGGGATAAAAGATAAATGTCTTTGCGTTTATCTTGTGAAGGGCATTGCGCAGCTGTGAAGGCCATGGCTTGGTGTCCTTGGTTGCCTAATATATTAGTTAGTGGAGGAGGATCTAATGACAAAAATATTAAATTTTGGAATTCTGACACTGGATTATGCTTCAAAAGTATTGACACAGGATCTTAAGTATGTGCTTTGTAGTTTTTACCAAGATATAGAGAACTTATATCATCACATGGCTTTTCTAAATTCTAAATTAGTATTTGGAATACAGAAATCATTTAATAAGCAAAATTAGTTTAAGAACTTCAAGCTCATAAGTCAAGAGTTTTACATTTAGGAATATCTCCTGATTAATCTATGCTTTGTTCTGCAGCAGGAGATGAAACTTTAATATTTTGGAGACTTGGCACAGAGTAAAACAATTAGGATAAATAAGAAATGTGTTCTAGTAAAAACTTATTTCTCAGATGATATTATATTATATTACTACCATATAAATAATTTAATAATTAATTATCTTTCTTTAATGATTAGAGGAGACTCTGATGAATTCAAACCAAATGCATATAGCTAAATTATTATTAGTAAATCTTGTAAAGAAATTCAAGATGGACAAAATTCAAGAAAAGATCATTTATTCTAAAAATTGCCTTCTTTAGATTGTACTCAACCTAATAATTTTTGGTAAATAAAAAAAGGAGGGTCTGCAAGATGTATTATTGATTCGGAAAGATTGTCAACTGCTTAAAAACCACTTACACCATAATCATAAAAAAAACAAAAACACCAAACAATATAAATAGAAGAGAATAACTAATTTGATCTAGGTTCAAGTCGACATTTCTAAAGATTATTTACAGTTAAAAATAAAGTTAAGTCATCAACAGGAAGTGTTAAAACTTCAAGAGATGAAAACACTAGTATAGTCAGTAATAATATAGGTCTAAAGAAGTCTTAATATCATCAAACTCAATAAATTCAATAATAATAATAAACATAATCCTCTGTCTATTAACAATAATGCCCATTCTCTTCAGGGAAATCGATTAAAGATATATTATCTTAATTTAAAGATAAAAAGTATGATTCTGAGAGTAATTTAGGCCTAAAACTGGTATTACAAGACATAGTGAATTTGAAAAAATGGAAGGATTAGACGATTATGCTAAAGAATTTGGATAAGTTCTAGCCTCGGATTAACTAATTGGACCTATTATTGGAGATGTTCATGAGATGAAAGGAGTTGTAAAAGCATTGATTGATTTAAGTAATGGAAATAAATTAGCATATCATTTTGAAAGTCTTAAATAATTACATTAGAATCTTAATATAACTGATGAGATGTTCAATAGGTTTAAATATTTATATATTAAAAAATTATTGGACATAAAAATTAGTATGGAAGTAATATTTAAATGTGCACAAACTGTTGAATATTACAGAGGAGCAATAATATGCAATGTATCAAATTTTACTATTACAATAATAGTCTCGATCTGTTTAAAATGTTAAAGACAGTATAAGAACTATAGCAAAGAATATGTACGCTTAAATCTTTGAAGATTTTTCATTAAGTCCATTATTTAAAGGAACTAAATAAGAAGAACAAGCTCTAAAATTTAGCAGAATTTTCGGGTTTATTTTAGGATCATCAGAATCTACTAATTATGTTATGGATTCCATGAGAGACTTTCACAAATCCTTTAGAATTAATTCTGTTTAATATTCGGTGTTTAAATATTATTTATCAGGTGCGTTATCTAAGCACACTGAAAAAGAAGTTGTTTGGTATATTCTTGAACAAACCGATGCTTATAAAGCAGCTGTTATAGATTAGGATAGCATTAAAGATTTGGTTTACAAACAATTTGGTATTGATAATTTTTGTAATGAATTCATTAAATTGTGTTAAAGTGATGCATTCATTAATAAGAACTTTATACACAAAGTTGGGTATGATCAATTTGTATAACATACCAAATATTTTTTACATTATGCCTTCAACAAATAAAATAATTGCTTTACACTCGAAGACTTAAATCAAATGCATTGTAAACATTAAATTAATTTATAATTATATTAAAGTGTTAAAGATAAATTATTAAACTTATTATCCAGACTCAACCCTTAAAGAGTTATCTTTTAAGACTTTGAAGAAGAATTTGACCTCATACTACCTTACATTATCAATCAAAAACTACCATGTGATATTGTGGGATAAAAGAGAATATGTGAACTAGTTCCATTAGTATCTGATGAGTTAAGATCAAATGTTGAAATTAAAAACATTTTTGATAGTAATGATGCAAACATTGCAAATACCATACTAAAAAAATTTGAATATTTACTTTCTGGTAGAAAATATTTTAAAAGATCAGATATCTAAGCTATACACTCTAGACTTAAGATTAGTGAGGCTGTATTTGAAGAATTTGTATATATTATCGAAAAAGTTATCTAATAATATGATACTTCACTTTTATGGATGATTGATGCCATAAAAGAATGGAAATACATCATAATAACTGTCTGAATAATTTGTGATGTTTTTGGTATATGGTGTTAAATTTCAAGCAATTTATAATTTAAATTAGTATTCTTATTAATAATTTATCATATAAAAATAATTTATTTTATATTTGTTTAATAACCAAAATTACAAGAAACAAATTTATTATGTTTATAACCATAATTTACATATTTTACTTACTTTTATACATCTTATATTAAAATCTACCATCAAATAAAATATTAATGATTAATAAATTATTTAAATGTTGAATTCAACCTCATCAAACCAGGAAGAAATCATCTTGAAATCATCAAGAAGATTTGTACCTGCAGATCAAATAAGAGATTTAGAATCCGCCCCTATTTATAGACCTAAAAGATCAAGTAAAAAAGTAAAATTATCACTTGTAACCAATCAACCTTTTACTTAATCTAAAATTTGTTATATTTGTCGCAAAAGCTGCATAATTAAATTATGCAAATGTGACGATGTATAATACCATCCTGAATGTATTATTGCTCAGATGAAAAAGTCATCATCTTCAATATCTACTTTACAATGCATATTTTGTTTATGTTTCTTTAAAACTGAAATTAAAAATAAAAAGTATAATACATATTTTGAAAGTGTAGATATCATCTAAGAAAAAATTGTAGAAATTACACAGTTTTACTAGTCATCTCAATAGTTATTCTCTTTATTTTAATAGGAATATTATGGTAGAAACTATCAGCATAATTGATTATCATTTTATTTATAATCAATATATTGCTCTCTTTAATTGCATTATATTGCTACAAAAATATTTATTTTTTAGAAATAGATTGGAGGCTAGCATCAGTAGAAGATGAACCTATTGATCCTGAGGGTTTTAATAATGCAAAAATGATATTCCAGGCTTCTGATACAAATACTGCTCACTACATCTTTGACACTGAAATTTAATGAATTATTATATAAATTATTTCTATTTTCTTAATATTATAGTAAAAATTACACCTACATAAATAAAACCTCTTAAATTAGAAAAATTCAGTATTAATTCTAATCACTAAATATTTAAACTCTTATTTGTTTATAAAAATTTAGATATTTTTTTATCATAAATGGATAAATTGTATGTACCAGAATTGCTATCATAGTCAAATGAGTAATTAAATATACAAATCAAATAGATAAAATGATGAAATAAACAAATAATTGCAAGAGGAAATAGTAGAATTATGCGAACCAATTTTTGTTATTGAATAAATGGAAATTCAACCTTAAATAGAACTTGACCAAGCATAATTTGGATTTAACAATTGTTAAGAAACAAGCTAACTCGAAGGAATGTGAATGATTATTATTTCAATATCAGCAGATAAACTGTTTTATATAAGATTTATATTTTACTTATGGATTTATCACCTAATTCATCAAACACAGAAGTTTCTAATTGAGTTTATAACAATTAAATTAAAGAAGTAATAGAACTCTAATTGTAAAAACAGATTTAAATGACTTTATTGATAACTAAAATAAAAGAAATTTTGCGCGAAATCAATCATCAAAACGAAGATTAAGATTTAATCAAATTAGAAACTGAATCAAACTCTTAAATTACTAATATTGATCTATAAATTAAAGTGAAAGCAATTTAATTAAATAATGTATAGCCCTTATAAAAAATTAGATTAGAATAATATTCATTCTCATTTTGTTGAATCTTTCTAAGAAATTAACTCATCTCCATAATAATAAATATTAGAAAATTAATTTATAGATTAATCTCAATCTCTCAAGTTCTCCATAATTTTGTTGTTTCAATCCTCCATTTTTTTATAAATTTATTTAAATCTTTAGGAACTAACACATATATATCTCATGATTACCATTAATACCTTTTATTATCGACTCTTGTATTAAATCGAAAATACAATACTAAAATATCTATGCAGTATTAAAATTCTTTTAAATTCAACTTCTATACTTTTAAAGTAATGAAATGGTTTTGCAAGTGTTACCTATAATTGTGTTGCTAAACTAACTTATTAAGTGTCCTAATCAGTAGTTTGAAATTTAAAAATTATTACACATTGTGAAATTTAATAAGTCAATAGTATATGAAAAGCTTGTTAGGCATTACTGATTGACATTTTTCTCAAGCCAAAACATGATAAATCTTATTTAAATTAATTTGTGAATATTCTTCAAAGTAATTTACTATTACAATAAAAAATAAACACATTCCATTTTTTTAACAATTTTAATTAATTTTAATGAGATATTAAATAGAACATATGTAGTTAGTCTGAAATTAAGATTATGAAATATAATATGGATAAAGGGAAGTTAAAGTTATATAAATTATGTAAATAAAATTTTTTTGTTATACAATGGTTAGAAATGTTCTGAAAATTAGGAATAATTTTCTTGAAAAATACATGTATGAGATAGAGATAAATAGCAGATATGTATATTTTTGAAAAAAGAATATTTTATAATCATTCCTTATTATATAATGTAATTAAAAAATTTGAATCAGAAACATATCCTTAATTATTAAAATTAACTATGCTCACAAAAGCATTGGCTAGATAGATGCGTGTAGGTAATTTTATTTTATGTAAATTTTATACAGCATTCTCTGCTGCAAAGAAAGAAGCATCAACTTAAACAAAATAAGCAGCAACAACTACAACAGGATAGATTGCTTAAGTAATTGGTGCAGTTGTCGATGTTCAATTTGATGGTCCATTACCTCCAATTTTGAATGCTTTGTAAGTTTAAGGAACAAGTCATAAATTGATTTTGGAAGTGGCTCAACATTTAGGTGATAGCAGAGTGAGAACAATTGCTATGGATTCAACAGAGGGACTTATTCGTGGCTAACCAGTCTCTGATTTGGGAGGTCCAATTACAATTCCAGTTGGTCCTGAAACTTTAGGGCGTATTATGAATGTTATTGGTGATCCAATCGATGAAAGAGGACCAATTGAGACAAAAATTAGATATCCAATTCACAGAGAAGCTCCAAGCTTTGTTGATAAGGTAGTGGTGCTGAAATCTTGATTACTGGTATTAAAGTAGTGGATTTATTGGCTCCATATGCTAGAGGTGGTAAAATTGGATTGTTTGGTGGTGCAGGAGTCGGAAAGACAGTGCTTATTTAAGAATTAATTAATAATGTAGCTAAAGCTCATGGTGGTTATTCTGTGTTTGCTGGAGTAGGAGAGAGAACAAGAGAAGGAAATGATTTATATCATGAAATGGTTGCTTCAGGTGTTATTAATTTGAGTGGAGGATCAAGATGTGCTCTTATTTATGGATAAATGAATGAGCCCCCTGGTGCAAGAGCCAGAGTTGGTTTGACTGGTTTGACAGTTGCTGAATATTTCAGAGATGAAGAAGGAAAGGATGTGTTGTTATTTATTGACAACATTTTCAGATTCACATAAGCATGTTCAGAAGTGTCAGCTTTGTTGGGACGTATTCCATCAGCTGTCGGTTATTAACCAACATTGGCAACAGATTTAGGTTAACTATAAGAACGTATCACAACAACAAAGAAGGGATCTATTACATCAGTCTAAGCTATTTATGTACCTGCAGATGATCTTACAGATCCTGCACCAGCCACAACATTTGCTCACTTGGATGCCACAACTGTGTTGTCAAGAGCTTTGACTGAATTAGGTATCTATCCAGCTGTCGATCCATTGGATTCTTCATCTCGTATGATGGACCCAAATATTGTTGGTGAAAAGTAATCTATATAATTTACATTATTTTAGACATTATACTGTCACAAGAGGAGTTTAAAAATTATTACAAGATTATAAATCACTCTAAGATATCATTGCCATCTTGGGTATGGATGAATTGTCCGAAGATGATAAACTTACTGTTGCCAGAGCTAGAAAAGTCTAAAGATTCCTTTCTTAACCATTCTTTATGTCTGAAGTTTTCTCAGGAAGAAAGGGTAAATTCGTTTCTCTTAATGACACTATTGCTGGATTCAGAGGTATTATATCTTTTAATCTTAGCTTTACTCGATGGTGAGGGTGATGAATATCCAGAAAATGCATTCTATATGTAAGGTACATTTGAGGATGTCATTGAAGAAGCTAAGAGAGTTGCAGCTGAAACAACAAAATGAAATATAATTTAATAAAATAAAAATAAAATTTAAAATTTTATTAAATCCCTTATTCTCTATCCTATTAAATTATTATTCCTATTATTTCTTTATTTATAACTATTATTGTCGATAAAATTTTGGAATATTTATTAAGGTTCTTCCAAGCACTTTTTCATTTATTATTTGATTAAATTATATGTGTTGAGTAATTATCGATTGCATAGCAATTACATATTTAGAAAGATCAAAGGATGGTTCAAGAGTGATAGAGGAAGTAATTAATAAATCCTAATTAGATTAACTTTAAGATGATTAGATTAGAGCGAGCTAAACTCCATCTTGGATAAATGTTAGATCAGAAGATACTTGAGGATGATATAAATTCCATTCAATCTTTATGTCACATTTCTGGGGCTTTCTTCTAAATAAGCTCTCTTATGAAATCAGTACTTCAAATTTTTCAAGTCCTGATTGAAAACAAATGTGAGCATTAAGAATATTAAGTCATAAATAGTATGTTATATCTATTAAGAAGTAACTAATATCTCTCTATTTTTCATTTAGAGGATTTATATACATTAAAAGATTTTATCCAATTTTAGGTGTACATTATTAAAATTTTAATTTGTTAAGCTAAAAGAAATATTTATTAATTCATTAAATTTTTATATTAAAATTAATGAATAAATAAAATGAAAAACAAAAATATTCATTAATCAGTGAACCTCCCTTAAAAAGACATCTTTATTCTATTGAAAATTTCATAAAACTATTTTACATTGTTTTAGTTTCCTTTTAATTTCATGCATGCTATATAGGAATGATAAGCTCAGTTTTAGGAATGATTAGAAGAAAATCGCTCAATACTGATTTTACGATGAATTTATTGTATCTATTGAACATAAGTTTTTTTAAATGTACAAATAATTACATGTATCACCTACCTATTTTAATACACTATGTTATTGGCATTGCAGAGTATATAAATTTAAGAGGTGGATCAATGTATGAAAGTAAACAGTTTAATATTTTAAAGCATGCAAGAATTTTGTAATAACAATATAACAAACAAAAGGATTTTTTTTAGATTTTAGATGCAAATATGAATTTATGTTAATACCTTTAAGTGTGGTAATGGTAATTGTAAGTTAATCATCATGGTGGTTGGTAATCTTACATTTATTCTATGTCATAACTAGAACTATATCAACTTAAGTAATTTATTTAATATTTAACTTTAAGGATATGTATAATGTATTTATAAATATCAAAAAAAAACTCAGATTATGATGTAATTCATTTTTAAATTTATTTTTCAAACTATTACATTTCCCCAACTTCATAGTTATTTAAATTATTAGAATCGTCATAGTATAAGTCTTAATTTTAGTGATTTTACAATTCAGAAAGATCAGGAGTCATTGTTTATAACCCAAATTAACCTAAATCCAGAGGGAAAGAATAGTCAGTCTATTATTGTTTTTTTATTTTAATCTATTCATCGTAAATATCATAATGATCGTTTTCATTATTAATTTAATTCAAATCTATTTGATTTACATTATTTTCTTCTCCAATATCTAATGTAAAAAGCATTTTTTGATCGATAAATAAATTTTTTATTGATTTATCGGGGTCTTACTTATCAGATAAGTTGGTTTAGGAGAAGCATTAGCTGTTTTTCTTTACGGGATTGTTCATTTATGACTGGAATATCTTATAATTTTTTTAATTTTTTTCATGCATTAGAAATCAATTATAATTAATAAAGAATTGATATTAATATTAATTTGATATAATTTTATTATCAGATCTATAATTTCTGTGTGAAGATCAGTTTTAAGTACTAGCGTGCAAAATTTAATTGAGGTTCCTATATCTTTGATAATGTTAGAAAATAAAAGAAATATGGAGATTAATGAACCCCATTTATTTGTGAAAATCAAAGAAAAGAGAGAAGTGTTTAACTAATTAATTGCTTTAATTGTAACAACATAATAATAAAATAAGTTCCTTTCATCCTCAATATCTACCCATATTTGCCAAACATATTAATTTAGAGAGAATCTTCTTGTGGAAATATAGCATCTAATGTTTCTTTATCTAGAGTAGCATCAAATTTTCCTGATTTGATATTAATTTCCTCAGTTATGGATAAATTTTAGAATTTCATTTTAAGTCTATTAATTCCAAATCTTTTATGTATTAATCTAGCAAGTAAGAAGGAATAAAATAAATTGATAAAAATTGTATAATTTTTATTTCAAATTTTATTTTAAAGGAATAAATTTAATAGTTCATCAGCTGGATATTCTCTTAATTATAAAAAATCTTGATCTTAGAAAATGCCATTACAATAATCTTAATGAAGAAATCTTGAGAAGCATCGAATTTTTTGAGGCTTATTCTAATTAAACTATTTGAATTTGGATCTATATAGTAAATACTGATAGAAACAATTTAGGCATATTTAATGTTAACAAGTGGACTTAAAGGATTTATTTCTAATAAAATTTTTTCAAATATTACACTAGATCGCATATTTTCGTATGTGTCATATGAAAAGGTGGATCTTCTATTCTTTTAATTTGTACACTTAAGATTTATTTACACCTGTTAGTGAGCCAGTTTTCATTTTATTTAATGAATTGTTCATCATTTGAAAATTGAAATACACGTCCTAAATAAATATTTTCTAGAATTTCCACATTAGGATTGTCATATTTAGCAATAAAATAGAGAAATTGAGTAAGGTGAATAACTTTTTCTGGTCCATTTTTTATGAATATATTTGCAAATTAATTAAATATTTTTGGATTTACTTGTCTAAAAGCTATATTATTTAGAAATGTTAAAATATACCTTTTTAAATTTTTTCCTAAGCTTCTTTTCTACCAAATTCGTGCCATTTGACATGATTAATGATTATTGGAGCATTTTCTAAAATTATGCATTCAACGAATTTCAATGCATGTTCATTTTAATTGGAGAGTAATACTTAAAAATAGTTTTGCTCATTAAAAATGTCGATAATGAAATTTAAAAAAAAGTTTCTAGTTATCCCAATTGATTAAATTTGATTGATTAAATTTGTTATTAAAATATCGCATTGAAAGTAAAGAGCCAACTTAAGTAAGGGCAAAAATTCTTCTCTGATTCTATACTCTAATTTCCCAGTATAAATAAAAATAACAAATTAGGAAATTAAATTCTTTGGGTCCAATCCATCTAAGTAAAAATCCTCAGTAAATGGAATAAGATGACTATTTGAATTCATAGGTTAAAATCTAGGTACATTATTTAACTTTTCTAATTTAATACCTGGCAAGATTTTTTTTGGGTTGATTAAAAAGTTGATAGGAATATTATCTAATTAGTTTTATTCAAATACATTAGTAGGTTATTTTTAAGCAACCGCCAGTTATTCTATCTTAAGAAATTTAAAAGCATTCCTGAATAATTAACATTGGATTTTACAAGTGCTGCTTACCTAAATCTATTACATTCATTTTTATAATTTTTCTTAATTTAATAAATGCAAAAAGAAACTTCTTCTGTTAATACATCGCATTAACAACAATAATAATAATAGAATAAGGAAGAGAGTAAATTAAAAAGTCTATTGTAGGGCAGCTACGATTACATCCATAGAGAGACTGGAAAAATGATTTAGAAAGTAAATGTGACATCAAAATATTATTATTAGAAACTATATAAGCGAGCGTTTCAACTTTTGGAAAAATTTTACAATTAAAGGAAAGACTTAGAATTAGGAGAAATGGTTATGTTGAATAGAAGAATAATAAATTGCATAAATAAGATCTTAAAATAAGGATTACTAAAGCCTGACATTGAATAAGATAGACCAGAGATTATGATTTAGATATTTTAGAGAGGGACTTAGGCTATATTTGAGCTATACAAATACATAAATCTATATACTTAAAAGGTCATGCCAAATGAAATGAAAGGAATTGTGTAAGCATTTTAAATTAGAATATTAGTTTGGAGGAAGTATCTCATCTAACAAGTTCTGATGAGGAAGGAGAGGAAAGAATAAAGGAACATGAAGTAACAGTTCTTTTGTACAAAATCAATGAATATGATAAGCCTAAAAAGGAGAAAAAAAAAATGGTTAAAGAATTGAATCCATATGAACAAGAAATATCGGAGTCTAGTAGAATAGCTAACATGATTGTCAAAACATTAAAACCTTTGAATATTTAATTCGAATTAGATCAGTACTTTTATAATTTAATTGAACTTCAGTTAATGGCTAATTTGATTTTTAAGAAGGCAAATAAACCTAAAGTAGCATATTACTATTTGGTGGAAGCTTAAAGGATTGCAAAATAAATATTAGACACTCCTAATCCAAATTTAGTAAATGCATGCGCTAGAGTAAAAATGAATTTGGCTAATTATTTCTATGAAATAAGTGAGTATTAGGAATCACTAAGAGTTGCAGAAGAAGCAATTGTAATTTTATGTGGTGAGATGAGAATAAGAATAAATTAAGAGAAATTTGTGTAGAAGAAACATAAATAAAGGTATGTTAGTGTTATTTAGTCTATAATAGGGAGAGAAGAAGGATGAAAAGATGTGTGATAACAACTTTATCAGCATTAGTTACTATGATGTGTAATTACGAGGCTCAAAATAATTATCATAGAATTGTCGAAACTTTGACTACGGCTAGTTGGTTAGCTGAAAAATATATTTAAGGCATAGATGAGTTTAAAAAACACATTATAAAATTGGCTAGTGAGGGTAAACATAGATTAGAATAAAATCTAAAAGATTTAGCAGATTTAAGTTATATTGCAGAATCTATTTTCGATTCAGAATTGCATAAGATTAGAAAAACTTAAAGAGATTAGAGAGAATAATCTGAATCAGATTATTTAAAGAAATTCAATAGTGATATGTTTAATTTATTCTAAGTTAAATCATTAAATGAACAATTATTTTTTAAGACTCAAATAAAAGAAGAATAAAAAGCTAAATAATAATTTGATACTAAAATAATTGAATAATCACAGCCTCATGGAACTGATGCTTCAATAAATATCTTTGATAGTCATTCGAATAGTTAAGATAGTTTTTTCGAAGGAAGTTTTTTTGCTCCATCAATTGACAACCTATAATTTGATTCAAAATTGGTTGAAGCAAAAAGACCATAGTCTGTTACAAGATAGTAAAGTCATAGAAGATTAGTTAAAACAAGTAGAGAAAAAGGAAAATCTGTTGGTTTAATTAAAATTGGACTAGAACGACCATAAGATTATAAATCAAGGATATTAACAACAACCTAATACTTTAATGAGTATTAAAAAAAGCCAAAGACAAAGGAAGAGAAAAAGGTAAGTAATACAGGGGCTTTATTGAAGAGACAATTAGAAAATTTAGAATATAGAGAACATCCGGATAGAGATGAACATCATAAATAGGATTTAGATGTATATGTTAACAAAATGGTTAATAGTAAAATTCAATCTAACGAAATTAGAGATTACAATGAGTATAATTAATTTTTATTTTAGTATCTTAGGATAATTATTCAATTTGTAAAAAAAAGAAGATTTTGATAAAAAAGAGTTTCATTTTGGTCGAAGAATGTTAAATCTTAAGGCCAAAGAAGAAATTATGTTCTACAAAGAATCTTTTAAGACTCCCCCCGTAAAAGTAGAAATTGATACAAAAGTTAAGGATTAAGCACATATAATAGATGGCAAAATTACTGCTGAAAAAGAATTAAGGGAACTAAAAAGAAGAAAGATAGACAAAATGGTTGCAGGTAAAAAGATAGTTTAAACCAATGTGAACATTGATTTAAAGGATCCAGAAGAAACGAACTATTTGAAAAAAGTTTTAGAGAAAAGTAAAAAGAAGAAACTGAAAGATTTGATTTATAAGCATAGAGAATCTTTAGGTTTAGCTAAGTTTTTTGCCAATTTGTTGAGAGAACAAAAAGAAAAAGAAAGAATTTTAAAACTTAAATCAGCTTTAGAAAAAGAAATATCAGTTGATGTTCCAGACAACCTAAGCCAATAATAGTAATAGATTAAATAAAAGAAGAATGTTAAAATAGTTGTACAATAAATAGAGAAACAATAAACATAGCAAGTTTCTTTATAACCATCTTAAATACAATAATCTTAAACTGGAACAGAAGATCCGAAAATAATGGTTTAGTCAACTCCAAATTAATAGAAATCTCATTCTTAAACAACTTTACCTAAAACAATTTTAAAAAGATAAAAAGATGTTTCAAGTGTTAAAGAAAGTCCTCAAGTAAGTTAAACTTTGATATAAATGGATTTGTAAGGAACAGATTTAATCCTAAAATAAGAGAAGCAACAGAAAGCAAAAAGAGTTGTTAAAGATTAGATTGAAAAATAATAGAAAAAATCACATTAAGTTATTGGAATGATAATCGATGCAGTTGAAAGAAAAATGGATATTGAAAACAAAGAATTGAAAAAAATGCTGTTTAAATAGAAGGGAGGTTCGAAATAATATGTTGATGATGATGAAAGAACTTATTTAAAATTTATGCCAAAATTTGCAGATATTAGCAGATCAACATATTTAATGTACATAAAAAAGGAACTAGCAGATAAGTAAATTATCACTTTGGAAGATGTTGTTAGAGCTAATATGACAAGAAAAAATTAGTTAGCCGATATGGCTGCATAAATGTTTAAAGATTTTGGATAGCATTCCTGATAATTATAATGATATTTTATAATAAAATAATACATATACTAATACGCAATATATAATGACGAAGTATCTTTGTCCGTATATTAATTGAACATTTCTAAATGAAATTAGATTATTATTTGAATTAAATGACATCACAAGCAGTTCTCTTGACAATAGGATTATTGTTGGTTGCAGGCGCAGCTACATTTATGAACTATGAAGACAATGTGAGCGCTATAGATCATGGATTTACTGCAGACTTTGCATCTTTTATCAAGTCTTTTGACTCAAAATATGACTTCATTAGATCTGATATCACTTGGTCCACATATGGGTATATATAAATTTAATAACAATTTCAGTGGTGCTGAGACTAGACCTACAACTGCCCCATCAAAGTATCCAATTGTATTCATTCATGGAAATTCAGACATTGGAGCAGGTAATGGTGGAACTGTTGGATGGTAGACAGGATTCACAACACTTATTGAACATTTATAAAATTATGGTGGATACACAAAGGCCGATTTGTACGTGACAACTTGGGGTAATTTTTATAATAATTATTTTTTAGGACCTGCAAATCCTAACTTAGCTTCTTAAAATTCACACAGTGAGAAATACGTTATGACCACTAGAAGATTCATTGAAGGAGTTCTTGCATATACCAAAGCTAGTAAAGTCATTGTCATTGGTCATTCAATGGGTGTTACCTTGGCTAGAGCTGCTATTATTGGTGGAACATATTCAGAATCTTTATTCGCCAAATTCACTGTTGGAAATCCAATTACAGATTAAATAGCTGCTTTCTTTGGATTAGCTGGAGCTAATTATGGATTAGTAGATTGTACTTATGCAACAGGATTACCAACCTGTAGTACATACAATGGATTCTCACCTTCATCTTAAATGTTAACTGCCTTGAATTCCAAGACACATAGAGAAGGTGCAAAAGTTTATTCATTCTGGTCTCCAAACGATGATATCATTAAATACAATTGTATTGTCAATCAAAAAAATACATGTATTGTTCCAGGAAGTGATGAATCAGTAAGAGTTTTAATTTATATTTTAGTTTTAATAAAGTGGATACACTCACTTTGATGTAAGAGATAAGTTTTCAGCAGATATACTACGTCTAATCTAAAAATTATGATAATATTTATGTAATATAAATATTATAAAATTAAGTTAAATAATAATATATTCATCTAAATAATAATAATAATAAAGGAAAAGTCTACATTAAAATCCATTTTATATACTTATGACATATAACAATAATGCGGTTAAATATTTTTTATAATAATTATTTGTTTTTTTAAATCAAATTAATTTGAATTGATATTTTTAGGTTGCTTCTTTAAATGGATTGCTTATGTTCAGCAATCCTAAAGGTTAATATAATTATATTTTTATTTATAATTCTTTAACATTTTTGCAATTATGATTAAATTTCTATTCATAATAATGAACAAGAGGAATAGAAAATGAATAAGTAGCTAACTCCAATTATATTATTATCAAAACAATTGTATCTAAAAGAAATATAGAGATTATAAAATGATAAATCAATAAATTCCATATATAATTTTACTAATTAAATATGGAATCTGAATTTGTTTGATAAAATTTTTACATATTTCAAGAGAGTTTTATTGATTAACTCGATATTCTAATTGTTAATTATGCTTTGAGGTTATATTTGACAAAAACGAGTAAATAGTAATAAATACTTAAAAAACATTATTATTGTAATTGAATTAGTAGTGTGAACCCTCTATAATATGTTAAAATCTAAATAAATTTGTTCATTCTTAAGTAAACTATCTCTTACTATTTTAAAATATTGTACTAATTGTTATTTTATCCAAAAAAAATATATTTTTACATTTAAACATGTAATTCGTGTGATAGGAAATAAAGAATTATCTAAATTTAAATTATAATGATTCAAATTATATAATAATTTGTTGGGAAATAGATAAAAAATAATATATATTTGAGTATCTTTGGGGATTTTTTATTTATATGAAAAGAAATAAGATATTTAAGATTATTATTAATGGTTTTAAGTCTCAAGATAATACTAATTTTATTGATAAGAGTTAATTAGAGTTCAATCTAATTGAGTTTTATAATTATATAATTTTTTTACAATTTTGCATGTAATGAAAAAAAATATGTTTTTCTCGAGATAAAGTGCAAATCAGAGAAAGATTCTTATTAACGAAAGGAATCTATGAAAATGTTTGTTTGTTTTTATCTATACAATTATTATAATAATGTAAAAATAATACATGGATACATTATACAAAGAATCAAATATCTTTGATTTAGATATTTTTACTTCATCTAATAGGGATTTATTTATTAAAATAAATATAATAATTTAAATCTGTATGTTTTATTAAAATGGAACTTGTATTTTTAAGGATAAGTTTCAAAATATTCTGGAGATGAAAATCATTATTTTATAGACTCATTTGAATTTCATTTATTTAAGAATGACTTTATATAAAGTTTTTACAAATAAATTATAATAAATAATAATGAGTGATCTATTTTATAAAATTTAGCAAATAAATATAATATCATTATTTTTCATAAAGCAATACATAGGCAGATTTGTCAGGTAATTACTTTCCATTAATTTTTGATACGGATTCATCGTCAAATAAATACCAATTATCGTATCTTTCAGCATAAGCCTTATAATGTCCTCCATTGATTTATCCCATATGAGTTATCAGTGCTTTTAGTTTATATTTAGTTTGTAATCCTTTAGAGCAGAATCTAATATGAATTAAATTTAATGATTACGCTTAAATATCCAACTTTTCAGGATAAGAAATGGAATCATTGATTTTTTGTGATATTGGAAAAGTAGTAAATCTCTTAAATTAAATAATTAAGTATTGAGGTGTCTAACTAATAAACATTTTTCGTTTAACTGATTTGCTTGTTTTCTTACACTTGTCACATTTCCAAGTATCATTAATAGTTTCCTCTTGGTAGTATGATTTAAGACAGTCCATCAAATCAATACCAGTCAATGATTTACTACAGTTTAATTACATACTTACCTAATGGGTAATGATAAATCCCATATAGGATCATATCCCTCACAAACTTAATCACATGATTTACAGAATGATTAACTAGTAGATTATCCAGCAAAAATAACATCGATAATATCTTGATTTTTGGATTTATAATCATTCCATGCTTATTCAGCAGAATTGAATTCTTATTTATTTTTATATTTGCCAACTAGTTCTTCTTGAATTTTACCCAAAAAGAATAAAAGAAATTCATGACTATCCTACTATTAATTAAATTGGAATTTTCCAGAACAAGTTTCCCAAACACTTTAAGCTGCAATTGAAGAATTAGAGCCTGATCTTTTAATCTATAAAGATAATTATAAATATTAATATTATACAGTTCTTAGTAATTCTTAAAATGCAGTTAAAAATTTTTATCCATATTTTGGTTAAATGGCTAAAATACCTTCAGTAAGAGAATCTATACTCAATAGAACTTATAAGGCTGAATTTAAATAACAAAAATATCTTGGATTTCTTAATCCTATAATTGGCATTTAGCCATAAGAAGTGGATGGTCTTTTTTATTCTTAATATACTTTTCTATTATTCTAAGCACTTTCATTTCTTGGTTATGTTTATATAATCTATGATGTTTATCTATCAACAGATTTTGGAGTTGGTAAAACTGAAACAGTTTAAGTCATAGGTTTATATTAATTAAATCTTGAATTAGATTAGGTTTAAATCATAGATTATGGTTGTTTAGGAGGTTTCGAATAATGATTAGAATGAATATGAGATTAAACATTGGATCCTGATTTTGGATTAGGATTTAATTTGATTTCTGGGCCTCCTCCATACATTTTCATTACAAAGTTCCATGCTTATTCATTTAATACAACATAGTCTTTATCTTAACACAAGTCATTTCTTAGTTATTTATTAGGTCCTAATAAGGATTAGTTATCTATTGATCTAATTTCAGTTTAATATCCATTAAGATAATTTGTATAATTAACTGCCCATTTAAAATCAAGTGCATATTATTATAGGATATTTTCCTTCGTTATCAAGTTTTTTATGTAAGCCTCCTCGTATTTAACACTAAGAACTTACTATTTAAATACCTTTTTTCTTACAAACCACGTTTACGCAAGTCGTTAATATTTTATATTTCCTTCAGCATTTCCTAATTTGAATTAATTTTAATAAAAACTTTGTCAATTATTTTTTCAGGGGCAGGTTGGGCAACATATACCTTTTGGGATTCCTCCTCCTTCTTTACAGAATGCGTGTCGGAATTAGTGGATGGCTCCTCTGGCTTGGCACTCTTCCTAAAATTCCAAAAAACTACTTCGATTTCTTCTTTTTTGAACCGCAGCAAAACATTTTAATATATAATAATATTTTATTTATATTTATAAAATCACATAACTAGTTCATCTACTATTCTCTTGTCATTATCATTTATTAATCAAACTTTTTAATTTTTTATCAAAATCTCAACTTTACTTCCTTTTACTTATAAGATTCTCAAATTAACAGTCTTCAAATTCCTAAATCTCAGAAACTTATCAACATTATAATATTCAATTTAAATGAATTAATCATTCATTTATTGTAGAAATTTCTAAAATCTAAGATAAACAGAAGCCTTGAAGTCAAATCGCATATTCTTCTTCATAACATTTATTTGAGTGAAAACATATAACATTATTCAAACCAAATCTAGAAATACTTTATACATTTTTTATATTGTAATAAATCATTTATACCAATAAATTATCAAAAAAATAAACTTAAGACTTTTATTTTATTCTATCCTTATTTTAAACATTATTCCATATCTCTAACACGATCAGTTCAATAATTTTATGGTTGTTTAAGGATTTGATCTGGTAAATCAATTAAAAATTAAATAAATAACGATTTCAAATACAATTCAAAATAGATTAATTATATTTAATAAATTATTTATTCAGATCCTAAAGCTATTGATAACTTTTTTTTGATTATATTATAGTCAATTTTATCATAAGTTTTTAAAAAATGCTAGACCATTAGAATTATTATATAAGAATTTTACAGACTAAGAATTTAAGAAGTAAATCAGTTTAAATTAGAGTAATCTGTTAAGCTTTTGATTATTTTTATATAATATATTTAAATATAAGAACTAATTAATGTTAGGTTAATAAAATATAATTACAATAATATAATAAAACACATTTGAAATGTTTATTGCAAATTTATAGACGAAATAGAAGACGAAAAATTCTGATAATAATATTTACAAAAATATAATGAATTATTTTGTTTTATTTTAGATTATAAATTGAAGTAGTGTAATATAAAATGTATGATATAATGAAGAATAAATAGAAGGTTATTGATATTTAAATTTGATAAAATAGTAAAGTAAAATAATTTTAATATAAAAATAAATGAGTACATTAGCGATTTCAAGATGTCCAATAGTTGTTCGTCATGATTTTCCAGATGAAATGATGAATTATATTGATGAAAAGATGGATGAAGGACAATACAAAAAGAGATTTCGATATGATCGTCCTGACAAGGTATGATCATATATTTTGAATGGTTACTAGAAAAAAAGTAAACAAACAAAATCGATTCTTAACATGAATTCACAAGAGATATTTTAAAAAATAACTATGGGAAAGAAAGAA
This sequence comes from Paramecium sexaurelia, assembly GCA_000733375.1. Classification (NCBI taxonomy): domain Eukaryota; phylum Ciliophora; class Oligohymenophorea; order Peniculida; family Parameciidae; genus Paramecium; species Paramecium sexaurelia. Next base: position 568,883 of record JPFM01000008.1, on the reverse strand, counting down.
CCAAAAGAAGAAAGGTTTCGGATTAAACCAAAACAAAAAATAAATACAACTGCATTACATGCTGCTCTTTTAAAAGTGAAAAAATAGAAAGAAGAACTTGATATGTGTTTAGCTGTATCAATCGAAAATTTATTATTATTAGATTGCAGATAAAGCTAAATAATGTGTTAATGAAAATGATATTTGTATGTTAGCAAATGAAGGAGCTGTAAGATTTATAATGTCTTAAAATCTTGATATAGATGAGGCTGCCTTATTGAAGTCAAAGAAAGGTAACACATTCCATCCAAAACCCAAGAAATCATAGTCTGTAAAGTAGGTAGTAATGGATGAGAGTGAGAATTTGCTTTCAATTGAAGGTAGATCTTATAATATGGCTGTTTCAACATCTCTTTGTAAACACAGACCTACTTCAGCATTTTCAACAATGAGACCTGTTTCATCAACTAAAAATTATTCTGAAAAAGGGATCTCAGAGCATTTACTTTAATAATATGCTGATTTTAGAAATTAACTCTTTGAAAAGTTAGTGGACAATCATGAAAATTAAAATGAAGAAGTTTAAATTAATGTCGGGTATCCTAATTATTTAACACCTGCCCAGGGAATGAAAGGAAGTAGAGTTCCTCCTGGGTTTTTACCAAAAGGATTAAAAAGAATTCATAGTGCAGCTGCTACTTAAAATATAGAATTCAGACCTTTTATGAATCCTGGGGAAATTTTATTCAATGATTAATAAAATGTTACAGCTAAGCGACCTTAGACTGCTATGATTAGCAAAATATAATCAACAAGTAGATTAAATGATCATTTGAAGGTGATAGAAGAAGTCAGACATTAAGAGGATGTAAATTTGTTTGATCTATGAATAATTAGTTGAGTCAATTAAAAATGTCACTTGATTAATCATTTAAAGAACAATAACAAACTTTAAATGTTACAGGTAAAAAAAGAATCTAAAGCGCCTATCCAAAAACTAGAATTTGATTATAATAATAATTAGAATGATTTAAAAACCATTTCTATATGTGACAAATCCTGAAACTTTCATTATATACAAATATCAATATTAAGAGGGTATTTATAGAAAGGTTGGACCATATATTCCATAAGAATTCGAGTTAATGAATGTTAGATAGTAATAATAATATCGCTAATGGAAAGCCTTAAAATTTATGATGTGGAGTATTTTCAATAGAGATAAAATCTAAAATCCTATTGATTTTCGAATCATTTTATGTAGACTAATGGATTTAAACACCAATGTACTCTTAGCAATTGTCAGTACTATTGGATTGAGATATTTCCTACTCAAATTACAATCTCCATTTATGGATTACTATTTTGAAGATAGGTTAATAACATTTCCAAAACTCAAAAAGTAATGAATATGTATATTCTCTAGAGGCTTGGCTTATTCTTACTTTGTTTTTGCATTATATTTTGGAGTTAAAAGTGTAATCAATTAGGAACATATATTTGATTTAAGTTTAGAGTATGAGTGATTATTATTATAACATTTCTGTTAAATGAGAGTTGCAGTTGCGCCATTATAAATCTCAAGATCTTTGCCTCCGGTTCCCTTGCCAGTAATGGCAACACCAGTTATGGTTGATAGGGGTACTAAATATAACAATCTATCTTAGTCGTTAATATACATCATTCACAAGTATTTCACACTGATTCGCCATTAAAATAACAAAGTGAATAGAAATTAAAATAATTGGAATCAAGAGTGTAAAATTTAGAAAGTCAATCTCCTAATAAGGGAAAGGTTGAAAAATTACTTGAAGAAAATGAAAAATTATTGTAGTTGGTTCGAGAAAAGACTGATCATGCTTCCAAATATAAAGGAGAGTTACTTACTGCTAAAAAAGAAATCACTAAGTATTCATATTCTATATTGCTTTAGACTCAAGAAAGTATTAGATTTGAAAGAGGAAGCATTAACGGATATGAGATTAAAAAGTTAGAGTAGAAGCATATCAAGAGCAAGTGAAAGAAAAGCTGAATAAATTATGTAAGAGAAGCAAATACTCGAATAATAATATGCCAGAGAAAAATAATATATGCAAAATCAAATAAATTAACTTAAAGAAGTCATAGAGTCATAGTCTTCTTAAAGTCAATCATTACAAAATATAGATTATTAATAACAATATATATCGAATCCAAATCAGTAAATCGAATTATTTGGCCAATAATCACAATAATCAGGATAAATTATAAGAGGTAGTTAAAAAAGTATAAAGAAGCCTTAATCGGCAAATTAGATATAATTTGAAGTCCCTGAATATAATAATTCCTAATCAAGGAATCCTTAAGCTAAGGATCACCTTAGAAAGCTTTCCTCAGCATTCTAAGATAAGGATCAAAAATAGATCTCTCCAATTAAAAATGAATATTATGGGTAAGATTTACCTCAAGAATCGGCTTAACATTCTAAACGTCAATCTTATATGCAATCAGATTATCAAGGATAAAACAATTTGCCAAATTTGGTAGAAGGAAGTGCTAAGGATTAAAGAGCTATAAGAAAAGATAGTTAAAGATAGCAATCATATAAATAACCTGAATAAGTTTAAAGAAAATCAATATCTCCAACATAAGAATAATTATAACAAGATTAGCTAAACTCAATAAGATAAAATTAAAGATAATAGTCATATAAACAAGGAGATATCTAAAGAAAATCGATCTCTCCAAATCAAGAAGATTTCGTAGCTGATTTAAAAGGAGGTGTCCGACAGGATCATAGCAGATAATTATCATATAATTAATAAATTCCAGTTGCAGAATAATAACGCAATACTCATAGAAAATAGTCTAGTACAATTGAATAATTTTAAGTTTAAATAAACTAATTGAATGATGAATTACTTTAAGCTAGACATTCAGAAGATGAGTTAAAGTCTTAAATTAATTTTTTAAATTAATAACTTTAAGAACACAAATTAATGTTTGAGAATGTTTAATAAGATAAAAATACATTATTAGAATAACTTGCAAAATATAAATAGGATCTTTAAAATTAAAATTTAGAGCTATAAAAATAATTATCAAATAATAAAGATTTATAATTACAACTTTAAAAGTTTTAAAGAAATTCTGATTCTTAGAATAAATTGTAAGATTAAAAGTTTTAAGAATAGTAACGTAAGTAAAACATTTTAGAGAAATAATTACAAGAATCAAATTAAATTATTGAGAGGCTTGAATAAGAAAATTCGAATATATCTCATAGATTTGAACAAGAAAAGGATGATCTTATCAAAGAGTATGAAGAATAGCTAGAGTAGAAATAATAAGAACTCATTGAATTAAATCAGTCAGCTCTTTTGGAAAAAACATCTAAAGTTGAATTTGAAATTTAATTAAATTTACTTAAGTAGAAAGAAGCCAATTTTAATTCTGAGATCGATAAGATGAGGAAATAGAAAGATCTTATGAAAGCATAGTTAGATGAAACTCAAAAGAGTCTAAATTAAGCTAAAATCTAAATTAGCCAAATAGAATAAGAGCATTCAGCTCAAGTGGAATTACGGGAACAATTAGAAACTAATTATGCTATTTTATAGAAAGAATATGGTGAATTTAAAGAGAATTCTATTTCTTAATTTAATAGCAAAATGAATAGTTATTAGTAAAAAGCTTAATTAGAGTATGACAAATTGAAGAAATACAGTTTATAGTAGTAAGCAGAATTAGATAAGATATATTTAGAGAAATCAGAATTGGAATAGGAATTGAATAATACTTAGTAGGATTTGGGACATTAATACTAGGAGGTAACTTAACAATTGCAAACTGCAAAACAGACTATAAATGAATAGAAAAAGTAGATAAAATAATTAGGATAATAGAATTAATAATTAAATTAGGAACATTAAGAGTTATCAGTACATTATTAACAATAAGAGAGTGAATTGAATTAATTAAGATAAGAATTACAAACTCAATAAGATTAATGTTAATCATTGAGGTTTGATATTTCAAGGATATAGATAGACAAAGCTTAATTAGAATCAACTAACAAATAATAAAAATAGATGGATTAATTAATTTTATAAAATGATTCGATTCTTCATACAAATGAACAATTATAAACAGATCGTAATTAATTAGCAGATACTCTATAGTAGAAGGAGGGTGAAATAGGAAGGTAAAAAAAGAAAATAGATCAATTAAAATAATTAAATTAATAAAACCTGGAGTAAATAAAGTAATTACAAGTAGAGTTGTCTGAAAAAGAGATTGTTGCTGAAAAATGTTAAAGTGAATTTAACAATTTCTAAAGAGAACTTTAAATTTTAAGGAAAGAAAATGAAAGATTATCAGCGGAAGCATAAAAATATGTAGAGTAACTTGAATAAGAGAAAATTAATTCAGGAAAGAAACTTGATAATTTATAATCTCAATTATAATAGTAAATTCTTTAAAGGGATTAAGAATACGATGATTTAGATAAATCAAGCAGATCTGCTTTTGTTGAATTATAATCTAGAAAATAAGAAGCAGCATAACAATAGAGACGAATAGAATAATAAAATGATCTAATTAAATAATTAAGCGAGCAATTAGAGAAGGTTTCTTAATAGAATAAAAACTTATTGAATGATACACAGTTAAATAAGTAACAACATGAATAATAACAATAAGAATTTGAATTCACTATTAAAGATTTATAAGCAAATCTTTAAAAATAATAATATGTTTAGGATGAATTATAAAAAGACATTTAGAAATAAAAATTATAAGAAGCTAAATAAAAAGAATCCTATGAGATTGAAAAAGAAAAAATGAATTAAATGATGCTTAAATTAGAAGAAAAACTAGAATAACATAAAACAGATACTGCAGCTGATTTACAAGAATATGAAATATTTAAACAGACAAATTCATAATTAAATGGAGAATTAGAAAGGATTAGAGGAGAAAATGCAGATTTGCATGAGATAGTTATATAGCTTTAGAAAGAAAATGTTTCATTAAGAGATCATCATCAATAAATGATTTTATAAATAGAAGAAAATCATCAAACAAGTGAGAGGTTGAGAGGGTTATGCTAATAATATGAATAAGAAGTCATATTATTGAGGAGATAGGTAATCATCTAAATTTATTTTATTTTAGCCAGAATAGGGGTTATATGAATAGCCAAAAGCAGGGTTCATTAAAACAAAGAATAGTAAGAGAATAGAGGAGATGGAAAGGGAAAATAATAATTAATAAAAGGAGATTTAGAGACTTAAATCAGTAATTGATGAAATTTAGAATAATTAAAATTATAATTCAACTCCTACTCCTGAAAGAAAATAACTTAATCAATAATAAAGTTTATCTTAAAAAAAACATTTGTTTGAATAAAAACCAAAATCAATTGATAATACTATAAGGAAATAATTCTAATGAAATACTATTCATTTTTATATATTTAAATTTAGGTATCTTATCTATTAATGATATTTTAAATATTTTCAAATATGAGGGTATTTATCTATAAAATTAATTTCAAATTTACGATTGTTATATTTAATAATAAATATTTATGGACAAAGTTAATGCTGAGGAAGAAGGGCTTATTAATAGGAAGCAAAATAAAGAATTCTCAGCTTGCAAAAATTACATTCCAGTCATTGTTGAACCTTACCCTTAAACAAAATTGAAAAAAATTGAGGATAATAAGTAATCATGATTGAAATTTGAATTAAGATGGTTGTTTAATAAAGATTCTACTCTCTACCCTGTCATGTATAAAATTCATGAAGCATTGAATGGAGCTAAAAATATGTACTTTTATGTTAAAAGACAAAATGGACGATATGCATTGCTAAAACATGGTAAATGTTATCATAAATAATATTAGAAAATAAATTATAGTTAGTTTTCAAAAAGTATAAATCAAATGATGGTTTTTTGCATATTTATTACCATAATGATATGATCAATAGAAGCAAATTATTAGATTATTGTTTTTATTTTGCTTAAGTTGTTATTGTATTTTATTTGGTCTTATTTATATATGGATATTTAAAGATGCATGAATACATATGATTTATATTTAAATATTTATATAAATTGCACTTTTTCATTGATATACTTGTAATTATATATAAAATAACCTATTTTAAGACATTATATTTGTTGAATTTAATACAAGCCTATCAATTAATCTAAGATCAAGTTAATAAATGGTATAATGAACATAATGATTTAAATTTCGTTGCTGAATTTATTCCAATAATTAATTAAATGGTATATTTCAATTAATAAATTTATTATTTAGAAAAATAACAAGGTGTAACAATTGTTATTTAAAAACAGGTACTTTTTAAAATAAAAGGTTTTTAACAAATACTTAATTCATTTTGTCTGTTTTAACCAGAAGATTATTTGAATTTGGTTACAAAATAAAAAACAATAATTTCACTTTAAACAATCTTTTGTAGTGTTTTAAAAGTCTTTCATATTGTTATTAAGAAAAAAACTATCCTAAAGAGAATTTATGCTTAGAACTTTAGAAAGTTTTTGGAGGATTTAACATTTAAAGTAATTGGGTTATTTGATTATTCTAAGATCTTTATATTGATCATTAATTTATTATTTTTAAATACAAAATAGTTTATAAAGATTTACGCTTTCAGAACTAATAGCGAATAAAGAATTGATATCTAATTAATACTAATTAAAAATATTTTCTGTTGTATTTGATGAATTCATAAAGAACTTAATTAGTATAATCCTTATGTGTCAATAAAAATTATTAATTAATAGGAAGAGATTAATAGTCTTTTTTTGCAACAAAAATTCAGAAATTTAGGATTCTTTACTTCAAAAGTAGAATTTCAAATTAATTGTATGTGATATAAATAATGTAAAAATAATGAAAATATATGTAAAAATTTATAAAGCGCATTAAATCCAGTAATGTACTGCTAGTAAATTGTTGAAGCAAAGCAATTTAAATCTTAAAGCCATGAAATTACTTATAGCTTTTTAAACTGAAATTTTTAATTATAGTTAATAATTGCGAATAAAATTTTAAATCTAAAAACATAAAGGTAAGCTAGTTTAATTTGGCCGTTTAACCACTTCTAGAATTAGAAATACTAAATAATAAATATCCTTGTGTATTTATTCTAATAGATTTTGGTATTGAGTTAAAAAATTAAAAATTGACAATACAGGAGTAAGTTAACTAAATCTATAAAAATTATCTTTGAATTAAGACTACTATTACGCTAAGCTTTTAAGCATTTATTTATTTATGATATAAAAAGTTAATACATATGGATTATAAATTGCTAAGTAGAAGTTAAATGTAAATTTTTTTTGGATAATTAAATTAATACAAATTTAATTTACAGTTCATGGAGATTTACTGTATTATCATGACTACTTTAGGTATTTATTTCCTTTCTCTTGAATTAAAGTTTAGAATAAAAAACTATATGTATTTGAAGTTTAAATATGAAAGAAAACACTCTATAAGTTAGTAATAATATTTAACACTTCTACTATGATTTCTCATTTTGTAATTTGTTTAGTTCTTATATAACCTTACTAAAAAGTAGAATGATTATATTAATCAGAATCAAACAGATAATTTTATTTTCTTTTATAAATTTGCTATTCATTTATTTGGGACAAACCATTTCATTGTATTTAATTCAAATATGAACAGAAGAATAATATATTAGGGAGAAAAAGCCACAGTAAAATATGAAGGACCTTTGTTACATGAGAATTAAGGTAGTGATATTTGGCTGGGAGTTGAATGGGATTCGATTGAAAGAGGAAGGCATAATGGAACCGTCTAAGAGCATGTTTACTTTAAAACAAAAAATGAAGTTAATTCTGGAAGTTTGTTAAAGAAAGAAAAAGTGAGTTATGGTAATAGATTATGGGAAGCATTATTTTTTAAATATTTTAAAGAAATCCCTCCTTAATTATTTCATCAAATGTAAGTGTAAAAACAAGTAAAGGATGAATTTCTTTAAGAACATTAAGATTTAGTAATACACAAAGATGAAAAAAGCAAAATCATCACTCTTGTAAATAAAAAATAAGTGAAAGTTGAATTTGATGACACAGCTTTTTTTGAAACTATGAAAAAAAGGAAAAAGATGGTTGAATTCTATGGATTTGATGAGATATACAAAAAATTAAATAATTTAGAGACTGTCTAAGAATTATCTTTAGAGTCTTAAAGTATTTCATCAATAGGACCCTTTGGTTTCGTTGCTAGTATTTTTAAGAATCTAAGAATTTTAGTTTTAGAAAATAATTTATTTTATTCATGGCACCAAGTTTTTGTTTTAGTTTCGTAATTAACAACCTTAAAAGAATTGTCTATATCAAATAATAGATTATAATAACTAGAAAGATTTGGCAAAGAATAATTTTAGGATAAAATATTCACTTAAAGTTCAGATTATTTAATTTATGATTATGAACAAAGAAAACATTTAGAAATTCCTGTAGAAGGTTGTGGTTTAAATATAGAGATTTTGGTATTAATTGGGATGTAATTAACTTGGTAAGAGATTTCATTAATTATACCTGCATTTCCTAAGGTTTAATAATTATTATTGTGTAAGAATTCCTTAGCTGATTATGAGAATTTGTAATTTAGGAATGTAGACTTATAAAATTTGAAATTTTTAAATTTAGAATAAACTGAATTAACTTCTTTTGAATGGGTGTAAAAAGCATTTGGAAATTTACCCGTTTTGGAGAAACTTATATTAAATAACAATAAATTAATTGATTTACCTTTTATAACTGATTTTAAGAATTTAAAAAATTTGGCTTTAGATAGAAACCAATTTATACAACCTTAATTTTTAAATAAATTAGATAATTTAAATCTACACTCTTTATCAATTAAGCATAATCCATTAGTAAAAAAATTAGGAAAATTGTATGTTAGACAAAGAGCAATTGCAGAGGTCTCTAAAATTAAATTTATAAATGGTAGCGAAATATCCAAATTTGAAAGAAGGGATTCTGAAGGATTTTATTTGAAATCTTCAATGGAAGAATATTTCTTATAGAAGAATATATAAAATTACTAGTATGATTTTTATGATTTCATTGATTATGCAAAAACCAATCATCCAAAAGTAATTGAATTAATTAAGAAATATGGAGTTCCTTATGGAGTGGATCCAACTGCTAAGTTTTTGTAGATATAAGCAAAAGAAAACAAAATGTTATCTTAATATTACAAAATTATTATTATAGATCACGTTGGAAAATTAAAAGATTAGCCCATGACTCATGAGTTTTTGGGGAATACTGGCTTATTCCCAGTTAAAATTGTAATATCAAGACTTGTAAGTTTACCTGTTAAAAAGATAACTTTATCAATTTAAGTAAGTATTTATATCTATTATAGGTAACTGAAAATTCTGAAATTTAAGCTTTGGAAGGACAAGATATGATTTTGAGTGATTTTGGCGTTCAATAAAATAGTTTAATCCATGTTAATACGATATCTGAATGATAATTTTATAATAAAAAAATAATAATAATAATTTTATTGAATATGAAAGCATTAAAACCTTGGAAATAACCATCTTAAGCTGAGATTTTAGTAGAGTAGCATATAATGATTAGAAGACTTATAAGTTTAGAAAGAAAACCATTTAATAATTTAAATTAATAAAAAAAAGACTTTAAAGTACATAAAGAAATTATAGATAATCGAAAGAAATGGTTTCTTTAATAATACAATTTTTCTCAAAAATAATATTAATTTAATTAGCAAAATTTGTAATTCAATGGTAAACTAATAAGCAAATCAAAATCAAGTTAAAATTAAAGCATTTATGAATTTAAAATTTACTATTATTAAAAATAATTTATAGAAATTAAAAATGGAATCTCAAAAATAAGTAACTCTAATAATAAAGTCAGAAAATCAATATATATACTAATCAGAGGCTTTAGATTTATTTTCCATAAATTATTCTCCAAATTTTGACACAAATGATTTTTTTGCTGCTGCTCGCTTTTTGATTTAAAAATAATAAAATAATGGTTTAGATCTAACATTAGAGCTTTATGTGGATCTTTTACAAAATTAAGAATTTAAGGATATTTTGGGGATAGTGAATTAAGGAGTAATATTAAAAGCAACATCATAAGAAAAAGTCATTCTAATTAATTACTAAGCAAATTTTGGATACAAATCTGAGATTCCTCCTGATATACTTAATCAATATATTCCTAAAGATAACAAAAAACGATTTGCATTATTAATAACAGAACCCTTTTATTATAAAGAATATGTTAATATTATGGAAGCAATGTTTTTAGGAATTTATAAAGAAGAAGATGAAAATTGGGAAATTTATTTGGTATAACAAAAACACCTAATTTTTTAAGGTTATGGAACATAAATTTCCTGATTTACAAGATTTGGATGGAATAGTTATCACAGGATCAAGTAGTGCAGCCTATGATTTGAGTGAAGATTGGAAAGAACCATTATATTAATTCTTATAAGAAGCTGATAAACTTAAAGTAAGAATGTTAGGTATTTGTTTTGGGCACTAAGTCTTGGCTCATTGTTTAGGTGGCGAAGCCTAATAGATGACTTATGTAAATAGAATGTAAGTAGGCAGAAAGGCCATTTCAACTTAATTCAAATGGAAAGATTAAGTGATAGAAAATCTAAATGTTTATTAAATACACGGGGACTATGTAGCAAAATTGCCAAAAGATACAGAAGTTATAATGAGTGTAGATCACTGTTAGTATTATGCATTCAAAAATGATCACATTTTAGGTGTGCAATTTCATCCTGAGTTTAATGCTTTGATCTTATTATACATTTTCAAAATTTCTTCAGATCCTTTAAGAGATATCTACTTAAAAGATTGCTATGATAGTTTTAACCAAGGATTTGATCATTAATAAATTGTTTGGGAATTTACAATTAATTTTTTGAAGAATAAATGAACTATAATAAATATTTTTAAATTTTGTTATTTAACATGGTTTTGGATAAGAAATAAAATCATTATTGTTTCTATTGCTTGTGATAAATTCCACTTGTTATTGATTTAAATATCTTTAAGCGGTGCCTAATTTATTGTAATTAATGGATACTTTTTTTTGATTGAGCCCACTTCAATTTTCTCAACTGAAGTCCAATACTTTAGCTGAGGCATTAAATATTTGGTCAGCGTATGTGAAAATTAACATCTCTAACCATATTTACAACAAATTTCTTAGAAATTCTTACATTCTTTAGTTCTATAATTTTTAGGAACGTCTTTTGACAATAATTATTATTCACCATGCGCAAAGTAGCACTAATTATTTAGTAAAATTTAAATACTTTATTGCCATACGGACACATATTTCCTTCTGTCCAATATTTACAAAATTCTGTCTTCAATTTCACGTTCAATGTTCCATAATCATCTTAAGTTGATGTAGAAGACAAATAGTCTTCACAATCTGCATACATTCGATAAGTTTGAGTTTTATTAAATATATTTATATATAATAATTCACCATCAACTCATATGATTCAAAAATATGTCATGTGACTTATTAATTATTTAAACAGTTATTTATTATAAATTTTAAATTCATATTTATAGTCAAATTAGATTCAAATATTCTCCTTATTGCGTCCATTTAGCCATAATTTATAACTAAAATAAATAATTATAATTAATTACCCTTCTAACCCTTGTAAGTAGAAGTTTAGCACGTTCATTTTCTTCTAGAATACTTTTTAAATCTGTTATTGCTGTACTCCATGGATAGGCACCATTCGTTAATAATAAATGAGCAACATCTAAATGATTTTCCTAAATCGATAAGATTAAAGGAGTACGATATAAGATATCGATCCCATCAATATCTGAATGATACTTTATTAAAATTTAGACAAGTTCAATAAAACCTTTCTTACAAGCCCAATGAAGTGCAGTCATATTATAAAAATCAAAATCAAAAACTAAATAAGGATTAATTTAAAGATAATTTTCTACATCTTCTATTTTGTTCTGTTTAGCAGCATGTATAAAATCTTTTGAACAAAACTTTTCATAAGGTTTTTTGGAAAATATTTTATGTTCCATAACATATTTAATTGTAAGACCTAAGGCTTTAATTTTCTTTAGAGCCCTTAATAGAAATGATCTTAATTGTTTTTTTGTTCTTGGAGGATATGGCAATACACTTTTTGGAATTTCAGGTTTAATATATGGTGGTTGTTACACAACTTTCAAAGGTTAGATTTATTTCTTGCTAATACTAGTTGTATCTGTATGCAAAGGAGAATAATTAATTTTAGTTATAATACTATATAACTCTTCCTGATATTGGTCGCTTTATTTTAATCGAATTAATTTGTGTGTGCTCTTGTATTAAGATGAGGATTTCTTACTTGGCTCTGTGATAACTCTTGTTGAAGGTAACTAAACTGGCCTTCTTTTAACTGGAAATTATTATAGTCCTACATTGTTGTTTTTTAGAGTTAGGATTTGAATTGAAGGCCTTTTTACTTTCATATCCAATGTACCTTGTGGACTTTCACCATAATCAACTATTTATTTCAAAGAATGGTTATGCAAAAATTCTTTGATTTTTTCATTGGGAGCTGACAATTTTTTTTTTTTAAGTAAAGTAACCATCTTGTTAGGAGGTAACATAAAAAATTTATATTCTTCCCTTTTGATTTCATTTTATAGTTTTTTAGGGTACCATGGTCTATCAGTCTTAATCTCTTTAGGAGTTAGTTTAGTTTACTATTTTATCAGTCTCCTATAATAATCTTCAACAAACATTATTTAATTAAATCAATATGAGTCAATATTAAGTACATTTATTACAGATATAATATATAAATATATATTTTAATCATATGCTTTAAAATAGAATACAATTTTTTTTTCAATATTAGGGATTCCTTATTTACAACTTTTAACTCTAATTTTTAGATATTCAAATTATCTAAATAAAATAATATCATATTTATATACAATTTATGTTTTTTAATTGACTTTGAATAGTTTTATTAATTTTAATTAGTAAATCACTATTTTTAATAATTGTAAAACTCTGGAATATAGGAAGCTTATGATCCTTAAAGCTTATACTAATATATGTTTAAAACGATTAAGTGCAGATTAACTAATGTAATCTAAAACAAGATTAGACATTTTTTTAATTAAAATCAGACTCTCTAAATTTACCATGAAAAATATTAAAGTTTGCTTGATTATGCCAAAAATATTGTTTTGGAAATAAGATCATTTATTTCAAAAAAAGAATTTGAAAAGCTTTATTTTACAATTTAACTAGAATTTATAACAATATTATTTCTCCAAAAATAAAAAATTATATTAATGATAAATATATTTTATTCATTTTTTCAGCATACTTTCTTATACACGAGATAAAAAAGATTTTCTTGTTTTCATTTATTCGATAGGCATTCTTTTAATAGTTTAATCAATTGATTTTATTATTAAATTATGTTTCTCTTTTAAACTTTTAGAAATTTAAGATTGTTCAATTGGTTGCTCATGTATCGTTGGCGCTTTGGATAAATTTTACTCGTAATCTGATACCAAAGATTTAAGATTCTAGTTAAAAATGATATTTTAAATACCATCAATTCACCTTCATTAAAAATAGACTTTTTTTTAATGATTTATTGTATTTACAATCTCATTTTATTTTCGATGTCTTATGTCCCTTATAATGTTATTCTAGCTGTATTTATTCCTTCTAAATGCTCTTATTCTTTGGAAATATCTGATATAATTTTCATAATATTAGAATGAGTCGCCACTCTTTAATGTGTATATTTTTAAAATTTTAATAGTTTTCTCCCAACAATTAAATCTGATTAACAGACTTTATCTATTTCTTCTTAAGAAGATAGTTATTGTTTTACAGATTTTAGAGATTTAATTTAATTTGCGCCTTCAAACGAAGTCAAAACTTTCTATTAATAAAATAAATCTAATTCTTTTTTGGCTTTTAGGGAGGAAAAAGTTTCAATTTCCCTTTAAGGCAATCTTTTTAAATATTAATCAATATCCGAAGTGAACTTAAAAGATTTGCTTTTTTAATGTGATACAGTTGGAATTCGATGAGAATGTTAAGGGGAAGGATTGTTAGTTGTTTATTTACTTACTTTTACATCATCCAAAGAATTAAAAGTTCTGCATTTTTCAAATTAACGAGGTGTATGAATATTAGATTATATTGTAGTTTCTTATTCAGTTAGCCGAACAAGCTTTTTATTAAAAATAGATTCTTCTGGTTATTGTAAAATGGAATATAAGTTTAAATTAATATCTTTATTATATTTTCTATAGAATCCTTCATTGATTTTAGTCCAATAATCGTTGGTTGTATCCTCTATATGATATTGATTGGATTAAGGAAAAATTGGAGCCAAAATTTAATTAACTTCTTTAATTTCTATCATGAATTATCTATACTTAAGATGATAAAATAAAATTTTACTTTGTTTGAGTATGAATAATATTATTCATCAATAAATGTAGATAAACCAAAATTATTTGTTATTTATGACAACCATAATGCTATTTTATATGTCTCTAATAATTTATTATAATCTGATTTTAATTCATATATAAAACCAACAATATAGAGTGTAACAACAATCCATGAAATTACTTTAAAAAATTAATCTTCTAACTTTTTAAGATGATAATCTTGATTAATTATGTCCTACAATAGAAATTAACATTCAGTTATGGCTTCATAATAATAAGAAATAGCATGTTCGTATAACTTAAATTAAAAATGCAAATGTCCAACCAATAAGTTATATTAAAATTTAATTTTATTGAACCTAGAATCCTTATAATAACAAATTGGTTTCCAATATAGCACGCATCTGACATCTTCATGTTATTTTGATAATGAAAAAGTCAGCAATTAAATTTATGAAAATCTATAAAGAATATCCTTCAAATAAAACTTTTCTATTATAATTTTAATCAATACTTACTATATTCCTCAGCTTAGTTTTCTAACATCTCAATATAAAACAATAGGAATTGCTGTAACTTTCTCACTAAGTGTAATTAACTTTCTTATTTGTTCCCTTCACGAGAATATGACTTTAGAATCTTGATTAGACATACTATTCCTCTTCTTAGTAATTGAATACGAATGCGCCACCCTGTTTGCATAATCAATGATCTTTCAAACTCTTTGTTAATTAATTCAAATCCAGCTTTATATTTTCCCTAACCTATAGTTTAGAGATTGCAATTACGTATTATCTTTGTTATTTCTAAGATTTGATTTTAGAAATGATTTTCTTATATAATCGTTAACTATTTGGTATGACTTCTCATAATATAAAAATTATAAAATCAAAAATAGATTATTTTCCAGTCTTTAGATCATATAACACGATATTAAAGTTACAAGAAATTGACACCAATACTTTTTATCAATAATATAAAAATCCTTTTCATTTAATATAATTAAAGACAATTTTATAAAACGAATTTCGCTTTGCTTGAAAATCCAGATTTAAAAATTATAGAAGTTGCTATATGTTTGAAAACCATAAAATTTTTTACCTTTAAATTTAAGTAAGCATAAATATTCTAATAATATTTGTTTTAAATTATTAAATAGCTTTCTATATTAACATCAAATCTAAACTTATATAGAAAGAGAATTGTGTAATGATTTAGATTGAAAATTTGTGTTTAATTTTAGTAAAATATAAAATATTCATTTATTATGTAGAGAGTTTTTCAATCTTGAAGTACTACTATATATATTTTGCTAATTTAATGAAGTTAAAGTGTTAGCCCTCTCTTACAAGGGTTTTGGCTATTATACATCAACTGAGGGAGTAGTTCCATGACCATGAGTACCACTAAGCATCTAACTTAGAATTTCCTTAGTATATTTCAGTCTTTTAACCATTTAATTGTTATCGCTTTCCAAAGCTGTATTCAACATATGTGTTGATTTAACTAATTCCTTATCAATATAAGTAACAACTTTTAATTATTAGGTTAAAATAATTTATGAATTATCATTAAAGATGACTTATACAGTCTTATCGGATAATCTAAAAATGATAGCATGTTTGGCTTTCATCCATTTTTTAACATAAATTTTTTACCAAAATTGTTAATCTTATTCATTAACAATTTCATTTTCAATTAAATAACCTTTAAAGTGTATCATCAAAGTAGATTTCTTTTACAATTCTGGAATTTATTCTTTTAGAGTTCCTTCCTTTTCTTCTCCATTTCTATCAATATAGATGTATTTGCTAAAATAAGTATTTAAATATACTCTTCATTTAACATAAGCATTTTTGAACAGTCATTGTAAAAGACTCCACACTATAAATTGTTAAAAACGTATCCCAAACCATATTTACTAGAATAATCAACCCTAATAAATTAATTAAATATAAATGTACCATTTTTTAACATAGATTTATGGCTCTTAAATGATATAATTTTAATTAAGACAATTTTCTATATTGGAACGAATAGGTATTCTATCCATACTTGCATATTAAGGTCTCTACTTAAGATCAAGAGGTCGTTTTTCAGTATTTTCAAATTTAGGTATACTGGTTGATTGTTATTTCTAATATTATCTCATATATTATGAGGACGGAGGGCATGCTAAAGTACTTAAAGGTAATAACGAAGGAATAAGACCATGAAAGAATTCATGATCTTATATTTCTTAAAGAGTTAACCTTTTTGATGGTTCAGTAACAAGAATCTTACTAATTAACTATCTTGCTGAATTGCTAATAACACTAGATTCAGGAAATTAGTATGCATTCATTTTAATTCTTCTGTAAGTAGTTTTAACATCAGTTGTTTCAAAGGGAGGTTTGCCAATTAAAAGAGTGTATGCAATAACACCAAATGACCAAATGTCTACTTCAAAACTATGACCATTTTTAGATTCAAGTATTTCAGGTGCAATATAATTTGGAGTGCCACAAACAGTTCGTTTTCTTTCCCCTTCAAACTCAATTAGAGTGGCTAAACCAAAATCTCCTAATTTGACTTCCATTTTATCAGATAAAAATAGATTACCTAATTTTAAATCTCTATGAATAACTTTATGTTTATGTAAATATTAAAGTGCAATTAATATTTACATAAGATAACATTAAACTTCGAGTTCAGTTAATCTTTTCCTTCTTTTTAGTAGTTCATTCATAGTTTGATTTGTACATAATTCTAATAATATGTAAACGTTTTCATCATCTTCAAAATATCGATGAAATCCAACAATATTTTGATGTTAAAGACTTCGATGTATTTTAATTTCAGACATCAATTTTTATCTTGCTCTTGATCTAGTGAGACTTGCTTTGCTTATAATTTTACTAGCATAAGATTATTCTCCATATTAAAATTCATAGCATTTTGCAAAGCCTCCTTTCCCTAAGAATTTACCTTTTACATACTAACGCACAGTTTTATCCTTACAAACTTCTTCTACAATATCCATTTTTTTTAACGATTAAATTTAATAATATCAGAATTTATAATCATTAGGTCTCACTAACAATGCTTATTAGTTCCACTCTTTCATATGTTCAATAACTTAATTAATCATCCCTCTAAATCCTAACTTATGATTATCAGTGTTGCTTAAAAATTATCTAAATTTTTTATTATTAGATTCTCCATTGAATAAATTATTAATAGGTTTTGCACACATTTAAATAGACCCTTTAAAACCATTAGCTCTCTTTTCTTCTACAAATTCTGCATACATCTAGTTATAGCCTAGCATTATTACTTCTAAAATCTCTTTCCGATTGTAATTCTAATTCTATTCTCTATAATATCTTCTATCAAAGTCACTAAATATCCATGGATTCTCATGCGCTGTACGACCAATCATTATTCCATCTACATTTGGTAATACTTAATCAATGTGCTCAGTACATTTTATGCCTCCATTCAAAATAAATGTTATGTAAGGAAATTCCTTTTTCAATAAATAAACTAATTTAAAAACTTATATTCAATACCCCATTCATATTTCAAAGGTGGAACTGTCCTGTTTTCATGCGGATTCAATCCCTTTAAATATGCTTTACGAGCATGCAATATAAAATGATTGACTTCTCCCTCTTTATTCACTATTTCAATAAAATCTCTAACAAATTCATATGTGTCTAGATTATCTACTCCAAGCCTGCACTTTACTGTACATGGTATTTTTACAGCTTATTTCATTTTTTACATACACTTTGCTACTAAATAAGGCTCTTTCATTAAACAAGCCCCAAATGCACCATCTTGAACTCTTTCAGAAGGACATCCTATATTAAGATTAATTTCATCAAAGCCTGCCAATTCGACTATTTAAGCAGCTTTAGCCAATTTTTCAGGATCATTTCCTCCTAATTAACAAACAACAGGATGTTCAACTTTAGAAAAGTCTAAAACTTATGGAAAAGGCTTTAAAACTCTGCTTAAATTAATAGCATTCTCATGAATCATCTCTGTATAAAGTAGGGAGTTTTTGGTCAAAAGTCGAAAGAACACTCTGAAATGCTCATAAGTAATATCAATCATAGGAGCAATAGAAATTTTATGCCTTAATACTTACTCCATTATTAATTTTATATATAATCTATTCTTAAATAGAAAATGAAAATTGAGAAAACTTCAAGATATGCAACAATAAAAATAGTATCGAATCCACTTAAAGATCTTAGATAAAAGTAAATCTCTAAATAACTGATTGATTTGGGTAATTAATTATTCATTCAAGATATAAAGTTAAAGTTGCCTCAGGATAAAAAGTTATAATGACCTATACGTATAAAAAAAATTGGAATACTAAGAAGTATAATCTAAATGAATTAAAATTCCCAAATATACAGCATAAATGAAAACATGAAATTGATAAGCATGTTAAATCTTGAATAGAAAAAACTAGGATAAATATTTATTATTCTAAACTTTATGAACAGTTGTTAAACCCAATTTTAATGGAAAAGTTCCGAATATCAAAATTAAAGAAAGATTAAATGGAACCCTTATGAAAATAATCTCAATATATGATGAATATAAAAATCAATAAAAAAGAATACTAATGGATGAAGATTTCAAAAGAAATAAAAGATAAAATTATAAAATAAAAAGTAGAAAGAAGTTTTGATCCGATTGATAGAAGTTAGGAAAAAGTTTTAACTGAGATAAAACAGAATATTATATTTTAATAAGCAAAAATCAAAATTAGAATTAAATGTATAAACAAACAGTTTATGCAATAAGGATATTTTAAAAAATACCTCTTCTAAAAGTTACAAAACCTAAAATTTTAAATGAAGATTGAAGTGTAGAACATTTAATAGAAAAATTTGTAAAGCTACTATAATGCTTTTCATAATGAGAGATTATATCTTAATTTATTAATTATAGGATTACTATTAAGCTCTTTATAATATTTATTTAAAAGATCCATCTATTTATAGATAAATTTAATGTTTTTAAAATAATAACATTTCTCTTTTACATTCTGTTTTTTCTTCGGCAATTTCAATCATAATTATGTAATAGAATGATTCAAGAGATTATATTAAATTTTCTAATATTGATTGAGATGGATTAAATATTTTATGAATCAAGTATTACTACAATTAAGTGATATAAGACTCTAAACAAATAAATGTAGATATAAGAATATATATAATATCATTATTTTATTAATTTCATTTATTTTTTTGTAATAGTTTTTTACTCAAAAAGTATCCTCCTGTTAAAATAAAAGTCAGAATAGTTATTACACTTATCGCTTCAACAACTGGTAGGCTATTTTATTTTTTCAATTATTAGATTTAAAATTCTGAATAACCAAATGGGCTAAAAATATTAAAAATTGAATACTTTTGATGTAAAACATCAATTACTTTATTAATTTAAGTCCAAAAGGGAACTTGATCATCATATGATGAGATAGGAATAAGTTGAGCAGTTTCAAATATACAATTTTGATCTATCAGTAAAAAGTCTATAATGCTTAACCTTCTTTTTTCAATTTATTATTCAGCTTCCAATTCATCATATAGACTAATGGCGTAAGTTTTATTCTAAATATTAGTGATAATGAGTGGTAGATTAGCAAATTGTTTTTCAAGTTGACCCTTAGAGATAAGGAAAAATATACATGTTTAATTCTGGTGACTATTGCAATATGAAATACTTTTCTTTCAACATTTTTTTAAACAGAAGACCAAGAATCCTTTCTATTTTATTCTTTAAATGTATCTGATAGTTTAATTTCAATTCCAATATAACACAACAACTTGTAGGCTTCTTTATAATTAAAAAAGGAAAATGCACTTGGATATCATGATTTGAATACTTCCACATTGCCAACCATTGGTTTAAGGTTATTTCTTATTCCTTAGGATAATATTAATTTAGATTGGGAAAATTAGTTCTACACATCACAGGATAAAATATATCATCATATTGTTTCTGATTTATCGTATTGACCTTATATAATTAGGAATTGCTTCTAATTTCAAATATTTATCTTAATTTAGATAAAGCAATTTCACTCAATTCTACAGTTTGTCCAGCATCTTAATCAAATATTAATCTAATTGCTTTTAAATTCATACTCATTTGTAAAAATACTCTCATCTATAGTTAAATCATCTTTGTATCTAAAAAAGCGTAAAATAGTCCAGCAAATTTGAATCTTCATTAATTCTATGCCCCTTTTTTGTAATGCTATAAATCCTTCTAATGTAATAACTCTTTTATTAGTAATATCATGTAATTCCTCTTCAATCATATCTTTAATTCCAGAAATGTCACTATAATCTAATTATCTCTTAAACACTTTTTTTTAAAACTTTTCTAATTCTGCATCACTCCATACACCGTCTCCATCACGATCACAAATTCTAAATATTCTTGTCAAAGCTTTTTTAAATCCTTCTGTTAAGGATTTCTCTGCAATACTATAGATTGGGGCTAAAGGATAAAGAAATGATCTTTATGCGCAATTTATAACATCATATATTCCTTATTATTTTGTAGATGAACACTCTATTCCCATTTCAACTGACTATTTTAATTCAATTTAATACGTTAAAATCCTTTACTAATTATTTAATAACTTTGAAAATCCTATGATAATCTCGATCATCTTCCAAACCCAATTAATCAAGTTTATTTCCAACTATAATTACAGGTTATTTATATCCTTTATCTCTTAATTCTTTAAGCCAAAATCTTTTTAATCTTTCACTTGATCCATCATCATCAATCGCATACATCAAAAGTATTACATCAGCCATCTGAATCTCTTCAGGTAATTAATGTGGAGCACATTTTGTATCTATTAAAGTAGTTATACATTCAGGATGTTTAAGCATATCTGCTGGTATATTTATTGGTTAATGCTTCTATTAAACCGATGCTTTATTAGAAATTTGATTTAAAATTGCTGATACGAATGATGATTTCCCGACACCACCTTATAATTACCAAATTTCTTACTGTCCCCTATTAAAACAATTTTGAAATCTCTTTTCTTCATTTTTAATTATATATATATTAATGAATTTACACTTACTAATCACCTAATCTTTTTATCCTCAAAACCAATTTGCTTTAAACTTGTAAATATCCAACAGTATAGATAAATATTCAAGCAAAATCTAAGTTATATGCCAACTAGAAATCTATTTTTGTATCACATTCGAAAAAATAAAATTAACAAAATCATATTTTATTGAACATAAATATTTTTAATAAGTATTTTAATTCATTGTAAAATATTAGGTTGTTTAGTTAAGAGAAAATTAAACTAAATTTATATTACTTGCTTAATATATTGAATAAAAATTTTTTTTATTTGTATTTACTGAATCCATTTTAAGTTACTTATAAGAATAAATTAAAGATAAAATGTGTTTAATGAAAAGAAAACTGGTTATTAGAAATAGATTGGATAAAAGAAGTAAGTTTATATTTTTGATATAGGAAAATTGCTAATATAAAGAAAAATAAAAGAGTTCAAATTCTATAAGTTACTCAGTTGATATGAACTTAGACTTATATGGAGTGAATGTGCCAATTTGTAAGAAATACTTTGATTATAAAATTTATTTATTTAAATGGGAAATATTTGTAAAGCAACTTCACACACATTAAATACTGAAGTCAGTGATGATTCTTTTGACCGTAGAACTATAATGTCTACAAAAAATAGAGCTATTTTTAATGATATTTATAAGCAAGAGAAAATTGAATCAACGATTAAATTGCAGCCTTAACCTGTAATTAATCAGTTACCATTCATAAGTTTAGATTTGATTGAGCCATATTAATTTATCCCATAAATCAAAATAAGCAGAAGAACTTTAAGCTTTGTAAAAGAGAAATCATTCAAAGATGACAATAGAAGCAGAACTGCTTCCTAAAAAATTAATTCTGAAGATATCACAACATCTAAATAACCACTTAAATCTTCTCTTAAATCATCCCTTAAATCACTCAATTCAAAATAAGGTAGTTCATAAAAAAGTCAAAAGTCAGTAAGGTGGGAAAGTGAATTAAGTGTCTTTGTTAATTTAATTCATTACTAAAATTAATTGATATGAATATATTATACATTTTCTTTAATCAATACGAGTATAGTGATTAAACTTTGTATATCTGACCTCTGGAGTAATTTATGTTTATTAAACTAATTATTATGCATCGTTTTTTAATTATTTAAGCAATCAAAATTGTATATTTAAATTATATAGCTTTATAATATTTTTCCTTTTTCAAATATTTAGGTTAAAGATTCCTATATATATAAAAGTAATATATATTAAAACAAAGAAATTATGCATTTACCTTATTCTTAGCAAGTTAAATTAATTTACAAAAATATAGTTTTATTAGTATTTTAACAAAATAAAAATTTTACGTTATGCTTCATCATTAAAATCTAATTACTAATTAGAACAATAATAACAGACCCTTAAAACCAAAATAAAAAAATTATGTTGAATATATCATTTAGGAAAAAGTCAAAAATGATAAAGAGCAATGAATCTTTAAATAAATTATTGTTTAAGTATAAAATTTTATTTTACACATTTTTAACTTTTGAAAAATATTCTATGATGATTCTACAATTACTAAAATCATAAACTTTAGGTTTGGAAAAAATTACTTTTTAAATATTTAAGTAAAAATTGGGTCTAATTACATAATTATAGATATTATTAGGTTAATAAAAGAAGCTGAAATTTTAAATATTTTAAATTGCTATAATTAAAATAATGAAAAGAGGAAAGTAAATTTAATAAAAACATTTGAACAAGTATATTAATACGATATATTAAAATAATCATTTTTTTTCTAAAGAAGCAGTTTATTGTTTATTTCTTTCTTATTATTCACAAATGGCTAAGTGAATTTTCCAGTTCAGTCCTATTGCTTTATAACATAATGGGCAGGTATCCCCTTGAGAAGAATTACAAACTTTTTTATTTTAATGGTCTGCTAATTGATTTTCTAATATTGCACATCCACACCTTAAAATTATTTAAATAAATATTACATTTCACATTATCTATGATTTTTGGCAAATTCACATTCTTCAAAGTGATGTTTTGTTAGTTGAGAGACTTCTACAACTTAAGCACACGATAAACAAGTTGTTAACATGACACATTCTTTCCATAAATGCATATCTAATTTTTAACTTTATATAAATTCCTTATTTTCTATGCCACAAAATTCACATGCTTAAGTTATTTATTATGATATTTAATCAGGATTATTTTAATATTATTTCTTTTTTGGCTATACTTTTTTTTCTTATTCAAAAGATGTTTATACATTACCTCCATTATCGATTTTGTAAAAAAATTCTTCTAAAATTTATTATTGTGCAGGTCTAATTCCTTTTAAACTTTCTCTTACTTTATCTCCTTAATTTTTATAAACCTCAGTAATTATATATATAGCACAAGTTCTAACTTGTTCAGCAGAATGATCTAAATATTTAATCGCCATATCCATAACAGGATTATAAGGAACCCTTTCATTATGTATTTTATATTTTTGGATTAAATTATAAATTAGCATTAATCTAGCTTAAATGTGTCTAACAGATGATAATTATAGATTTGGTTTTGTTGTTATACCTTTGACTAAATGATTTGTCACTCCTGCACTTCCCATTATTTGGGTCTCAGCAAGAGTCAATAAAATTTTCTTACATTCTTCTTTATGTCTTTCATTAATATCACCCATTTTTTCCATAAGAATCTAAATTTATGAAAATTGATTACTAAGACTATATTATCTAAGATTATAGGACTTTCATCATTCAATTTATTTGGCTTTAATTTTAATAAAGTTTGCTGCATTAATTAAAGGCTTGCATAAACTACTTTATCAGCCTTATCTTATATTCCTTTATATATCAATAATAATGTAGCTTAAAATGCTCCATCAATATTAGAAATATTAATTTGAGTTGGGTTATTAAATTATTCAATCAACCATCTAATACCTTCTTCTCTTCTAGCCCAATTCTTAGAAAAATAGTTCTTACAAAAATCAATTCCATAGTATGGTTTAATAGCTTCTACTTATTTCTAATTTTCAGAACTCAGCTCTTCAATTTACTATTTGCTTTTATCTACTTCAGAATATTCTTCTAAAATTTAATTATTATTATTCTATTTGTTCTTAAGAGCTGGAATTATAATTTCATCATAATTTAATACCTTATCATTTTTTAGTTATTGTTCAAATGAATTAGGTTATTAATAACTTGTATTTACATTTTCATTTTAATTATTTGTTATATGAGTAATGTTATTGTTATTATTTAATTAGTCAATTATATACGTTTGTTCTTCTTAAGGCATTCTATCAAAACTATCCTCTATAATTTTATTATTGTCTATTTATTTGACTAATGGTTTTGAATTTCTTCTATCTTCATTATTATCACTTTACTCTCCTAATTCTTATTATCTGAATTTTTCAATATTGGGTTTATATTCATTTCCTTATTCATCGATTAATCCATTTTCAATTTTCAATTTTTGAATTTAATCTTTTATAAGTTCTGCTTAATCATAATCTTCGTTCTATAAAACTTCTTTTTTTCTCTCTTCCAAATCTCTCAATTAGACACCCAAAGATCTTAGTTAAGTAATTCTATTTTTTAGTTTTTTAGCTTCTTAATAGTTTTCCTACTTGATTGCATAATCTTTGGACTCTCATATTAAGGAATACTTTACATGTTCTAGTGCAATTATATATCCCAATAATTTTGTGTCAATCAGTTTATCCTATTGTTGATTATACAAATCATCCAAAACCTTCTCTTAAACTTTAGTTATCTTTTTAGGGGGAGGGAGTTCTGCCTTTTCACCATATATTCTAATTGCTACTATTCCAACTTAATTAAATGGATTAAATTTATTCTCATGATTACGATGCACTAATAATTTTAGATAGTTGCAATTAGATTCATCAATTGATACTGTTTTAAGCTCTCTTGCTTACCAATTTGATTACTCGTTTGAATGAAATGTAAAATAGCCAATCTTTTTAAAACTAGCATTTTCTAAGTCCATACTTCCTTAAAGTCTGCCTATGAAAACCTCTATCTTTTAAGGTATTTTCTTTTCATGAGACAGAATTTACATTTTGTGAAAAGTTATTGCAGATTGGAATTGTAATATCAACTCTTGCGGATATTAACAAAACCTACAGCTTTGCCAACCTAAAGGAGTAGATGAAATTTCCAATAAATTTGTTGGAGGAAACTAAGCATCTTGACTTTATGCATAAGGAATTGTGAATGTTATGAATCTCGTATTTTTAGGCTAATTCATTTAATAATTATTTATATTTATATTCACCTTGATTCTTTTTTTTCCTTTATTATTCTTTAAATTAAGTTCAATCTCTATATTTTTTACTATTTTCAAAACAATAGTTTTATGAAAAAATTTCTATATAATTTCTAATATTTATACATAATTTCTGAAATCCAAATTCCATTTTTAAAAAATCAAAATTAAATTAAATAGAATTGGTAAAGAAAACTTAGACTTAATCATTTTTATTTTCCAGGTTATCCTATAAAATAGAGTGATATAATTATTGCTCTTCTATTTCTGATATCTAGCCTTATTATTATTTAATTAAATTATTTTAATCATAAAATTTTAGAATAGTATAGGCATAAATTAACAAGTTAAAATATTTTTTATTGATGGTTTCAAGTAGATTTAAAACTTTTTCTAAATTTTAAGAATTATCATATGAATTTACATCTTTTAATTTAGGTAATTGGAATCTGAGTAAAACAAATTCAAATTTACTATTTTTTATTTCTTTAGTTTAGTCTCTTTAAGTTATTTTAAAAATAAAATTTAATATTTTAAATTATAAGATGATAATTTTTTTAAAATAATTATATATGTTCTGTTTGAAAAAATAATATGCAAGAAGACGACGATTGCATTCTCAAATGTCTAAAATATTATTTGTAAATTTAATTTTTGATCCATTTTAATTTTATAATTTGATATATATATTAAAATCAATTAAATTTTAATGAAATTAATTAATCGTTGTTTTAATTTATCTCCCACATTTATAGAATGCCAGGTTCCCTATTAAATTTTACTTGATCTACTTCTTCATATACCAAATGAAATTCAGAATTGTCGTTTAAACAATAGTGTTAATTTATTTAAAAATTCTCAAATGGTAGAAAAATTGTAATCATTATTTTGTTCATCTCAAATGTTATTTATTGTATATACGGAAGCTGGATTAAATTATTATTTTATGTATTTTCAGAAATATTTACATATAATTGAAACTTTTAATTTTAAGAATCATCTTTTTCTAAATTTATATATGCCATATTAAATATAAATTACTAACAATTTATTTACCTTCCATATCTCTAAACTTAATATAAATTCTATTAATTTAGTATATAAATGAAATCTTCCCTAAAATAAATAGGAGATCGAATAGATTTCTTTTACAAAAAAAATACCTTTGAGCCTTAATTTGTTAGCAATGATGCTAAATTGTATTATATAAGATCTTGATTTATGATTAAGTAAAAATATTAGGAATCCAAAAAATAAGGGATAAATGTTTTTTCAGATTTAATTTCAATTGAATCTATTAGAAAGCTACTAATAACATTGTATTGTTTATCATTTTAAATCTTCTACTCAATACTATCAAAAAAGCATTTATGAATTTCTACAGTCTCCAAGAATGAATTCACTCTAATAATTAAAACAACTTTCTAAACTGCAAATACAATCGGGATCTCAAAAAAGTCAATAGAATTGAGATTTTTTCCAAGGTTATAATCAGTAAAAAATTTTATTTTCTTTTCATTAGGATTTTTAATAAATTTTATTTCATAAATTTTGGCTTGCTTGTCATAAACCTTTAATTCCATCAGATTTGCTTGAAGGTTTTTTTAATAGAATATTAAATTTTGTTAAATTTAATATTTTTTTTGGGGTAAAAAAATATATTCTATTTGATTAAAAGATCTTATAGTAATCCAAGAATCTTTTCAAATCAATTTTTGTAGAATAAAATAACTTTATCTATGAAAAATAACTAGAATAATAAATGAAAATTTTTTTAACGATAGAAAAAACTTGTAATTTATAAATGCCATAAGGCTTTATGAAAGGATTAAAATTTAAAATTATAGTTCTCTGCAATATTATTTATACAATAATAAAATTTTTATATTGTATATATATATTTTTCTTTTCAAGAATCTGATTCTAGCCACTTTGTTATTTCTTCTGGACTTTTCCCTTTTAATCAATAGATGTACATACCTGCCAATTTGAACATAATTATTTAAAACAATAACTACACTAGAGCTTTGTAATTTAAGTAATCTGCCAAATTAGCTAACTAGAATAATTCTGATCGCTTCATTGATTTAACTATTTAATAATCCTTTTCTGAAATTAGATCTAAATTAAACCAACATTACCTTTTAAATGTTTACAAGAGTAAGGCTATTTTGTTTATTAATTTGTATTATTTTGATCTAAGTTATCATCCTTATGAGCTTTTATATATTATTAAAGGTATTTGTAAACACTTGGTTCAAATTTATTTTTTATGTTGCTTATTATTAAAGGCTCATTATCTTAACCCTAATATTAAATTTAATCAAAAGGATTATAAGACAAGTTGATTGGTTCGAGTTGATCTAAAATTTTTTTATTTACCTTCTAATAATATCAAATACTTAAACTGACTCTGCTTTATTCTCACTTGTTATGAATTAAATTGTAAAAACTTATTCTTATGGCGAATTATTATTCGCTTCTTCTTATTAAATCATTTTGTAAAGCTTTTATAAATAATAAAATAAAATTATTTACAAGAAATTTTAGATATATTCATTAATAGAATATGATTATATTATTTGTTTCAAATTGTTTATCTATTCATTTAGATTTTTTATTTATTTTATAAATATTAATTAATCTTTTTTCTCTAAGTTTTTAAGACATCTCAGTTAATTATTTTGATTACTCTTCGAATTTTTTAGGTTTCTTTTCATTTTTTACAAGTTCTTAATAGTTTATTCTAATTACTTATTTTCTTGTTTTAATTTTTAAATTTAATCAATTTATTATTCAATTTCATTTGAATTATTATTCTTTTCTAATTATTTCATCTTTCAGCCTTTAACTTTCTTTTTCCAATTCTTTTATATATTCTTTATACTTCTTTCAGAATTTTCTTTTAATTCTTTGAATCTTCTCTTTCTTTTTCTCCTTTTTTTCAACTAATCATAGCTTGCTTAAAATTATTTTAATTAACCTTTTAGATCCTCTATTTAAGAATTAAATTATTTTACATCATTTATTAATTCAATTTTTTGTTCCTTTTATTAGTATATCTATTTCTTTTGATTTATTTCTGATGATTTAACCTTCTAATTTACATATTCTTTTTTCTTTAGAAAGTTTTTTAATTATTTTTATAATCATTTATTTATTACTTTAATTTTGAAGCCTTATCCAAACTTTGAATCTTTTCTTATTTTTCATCTAAATCTTGCTCGAAATCTTTATTTATTCTAATGTTTATTTTTCATATTCTTAGTATTTTTTATTTTTAAGTTTTTATCATTGCTAGTCTTAACCAAAGTTTTCACTTTTTCTTTTTATTTACTGTAAACATTCTCTATTTACACTAATCTTTACATCTCTATATCCTTAATCTAATTTTAATTCTCTATATCAATTAATTAATCTATTTATTATTAAAGCTCAATTCTCTCCTATGTTAAATACTAAACTTATTTATTCAATTTAGATATTTATTATTAAAGTTTATTTTTGGTTTATTTCTAAGATACTTCTGCTTTGTCTTTTAATCTTATTTAATTATTTAACTCCTCCTTTTCTCTATCAAACAAATCGATCTATGACATTTAACTTGATCTTTCTGATATATCCTACTCAAATTTTTTAATCTCTTCTTTTTTTATTTAACATAAATCTCTAACTTTTTAATCTACTTTTATAATTTATAAATAAAATCATCCTTAACTTTAATATTTAAATTTCTTTATTCTATATCATTTTACAAATTTTTTTTCGTTCTCTAAAATCAATTTTTCTTTTAATATTTGATTTGCTATTCAATTGTTTAATTATATTTGTCTAAAAGTCTTTTTGTTATTAGATCTACTCCTAAATCAATTATTAGTTTATTCTTCTAGTTATTTCAATTTATCAGACTAAAATTCTTAATTTCATTATATATATTAGTTTTTTTCTACTATGGCCAACTTTATATGTAAATCTTCATTATATCTAATTTTAAACGAATTTACTTCTTTTAATTTCTCTCGTTATAATATTTTAAGTTATGTTATTTATTATTATTTTAACTTGGAAATATGATTATTTTGTAATTTTTTACTCTTTCAATATAGTCACAGAGTTCAATATTAATTTAATTAAGATACTTACTTTCTTTATATAAAGCATCAATATTTCGTTTGAGCTATTCATTTTCTGCAAAAGCTTCCCGAACAACAGCATTCTAATAATGATTTGATGCTATACTAATTTTTTCATTAGGCCTAAGTAATGTTTTATTTTTATATCATAATTATCTAAAGACAAATGAATTTAATAATTATATTAATTTATAAGAATCACACTTATTATATCTAATTGTCCTTGATTTTTGGCACTTTTGATCTTATTAATCTAAATAACTTCATCCATTTTCTTTAAGGTATAGGTTTCCATTAATTATTCAATTCGACAATTAATATTGCCAATGCACATTAAAAACAAGTAAAAATAGTAGCTAATGAAGAGCATTTTTAATAATTCATCTCAGTTTTGGTAATCATAAAATAAAACATTATTAATCTCAAGAATGATGAAATAAAAGATAAAAGTCCACAAATTAATGCCATTTTATGTTTCTTATTCATTAAAGCATATAGAATAAGAATGTGTTATATAATTGCAATTAAGTCAGCCAATAATAATCCCATTGTAATATAGATGAATTTATGCTAAAATTCTATCCAATAATTATCAGAAAATAGTAAACAATAAAAACAAACTAAGTATAACAAAATTGCACCAGTCATAATAAATTAAACTATAAAGAGGCATCTTCCCAATTTGATAACATTTTTATAAACTTTTTTATAGTCCACTTTATTGTTTCCTAAAAATTCGTTCTTTTCACGATCTGATTTACTTATATTCATAAAGTGATTTTATAAATAATATTTTCATTTATCATCTAAAATTAAGAATAAAAAAAGAGAAATTTTCTAATACTTAATAATCTAAAAAATAATCTTTGCTAGAATGTTAATACTCTTAGTTACTTAATTGAATGAATTTAACTTTAAACAAAAATTACAATTAAATTGATTCTTTAATTTTTCAATTTTTTCTAATCTATATCTGATATTCCAAAAAGAATATGGAAAAAATTAAAACAAAAAAATCAACTTAATGTGAACAATTTTACATTTAATATCTCATTGAATAAAGTAGGAGTATTAAAAACTCTAAAGGTAGTATAATTTGATAGGTTAAACTTTGATTAATTTCTATAAATTAGAATAAATTTATAAAATGCATATATTAAAAAAATAAAGTGCTTTCAAGAAAAAGAATTTCAAAGAAAAGGTGAACTAATTTAGAAAAATAGTATTTGTCCTTTTGGAAGATCCATCATCAAGTAGATTAGCAGGATTAATATAGTTTATCATTTGTTTTACTATTTTGATATCATAAGTGTAAATACTATGTGATTCGCTATTTGATAAGTAAATGCTTTAATTTGAAATAGTAATTAAACCTATAATGATTTAAGCAATGATTGTGAAATCCTTATATTTGTTGTATTTGTTTTGGAATACATATTTCGATTATCAACTTATACTGTTTATGGATATCCACTAAAGAACTTTTTGTTATAGCATATGAATATAATAGGTAGATTAATAATTAATTATAGATCTGCTTTCAATAGCTCCTCTAAGTATCATTTCATTAATTTATGGGAAAAGTGCACTGAATGGATTTAGAATTTTAAAATTGTTTAAAGTGATTAGAATATTAAAAGTGAAGAGATATCTGAAAGGAGTTGATATTTTGTATAAAAGTGTTGCAGATAGCATTTCTCAATTTTACTTTTTAATAATAGCTTTTTTGTAGATTACTTTAGCTTATGCTATAGTATTATATTATTCAGAGAATATTGAAAATGATTTAGAAATATAGAACGCAGTTTGGTTAGGAATAGTAACGATGACAACAGTTGGATATGGTGATTATGTTCCAAAATCTATAATTGGTATAATTGTGACTTGTGTTATGGCTTTGATGGCAAATACAGTAATATTCTCACTTCCTGTAGCTATTCTAAATATTGAATTTTAAGAACTTTATGGGAGCAAAAAAGAAGAAGAATAAATTAGTATGCTTAAAAAAGGGATGAGATCTGGAAGGAGAGATTCCATAAAGAACAAAGAATTCAGTTTTTTTAATTAAAGATTATTAATAATTGAATAAAGAAATAAAGAAATATAGGAATTATTGAATAAAAGTAACAAAATGGCTAAAGAACTTACAAAAGATCTGAAAAGATTATTTCTGTCAGTAAATGATGATGCAGATTAACTTCTGGATAATTTAAATTCTCCAAGACCTACTAAATAAAATGTATTATTAGTTAAAGCTAATCTTTATGATAAATTGTTAAGGGCAAAAAAGAAAATTTAAATTACAAGCATTTTTAGAAACTTAAAATAAGATTCTGATTAAGATGTAAATGAAAGTCCATTAAATTAAACAATATCTGGTTAAATTAATAAATAAAAAAGCTTCTTTAGAATGATGTCTGATAGAAAATAAAATAAAAGAAAAATAGGAATTAAAAGTCATTCGTCTGATAATATAAATTAGTTAATTATACTCAGAAATGAAGAATATGGTGAATTACCATTTGATTTCTTAAATGAAGTCCTTTTATAAATTCATGATGACATGTTGGATAATATTGATGAACATCCTGTTAATTAATAAAAGCAATCAATAATTATACCTGAAAGTAGTGAAATAATTAATAGAGAACCTTCATTTAGAATTAATTCGTTATAGTATAAATTATAATTATATTTAAGTGGGTTCGACAGCCCTATGAATAAACTTAATTAAACTAATTGTGGAAGCTCGAATCAATAGAGAAGAAAGATTTCAGATTTCTCAGGTCAACTTGACAAGAAAACAATAATAAATTTAAAAAGCACTTCAATTCGTCCAAGCTCTACTCATGAATGTGGATTAAGAAGCATTACAGAAATATCAAAGAGCAAAAAGAAAAACTCATATACAAAATAACAAATTGATGAAATGCACCAAAGAACTAAGCCAAGAATACCTCATTAATTTTTTAATTATAACAATAATCTTAAAGATTTGGATAGTGGTAAAAATAAGGATGAGTCTCGACAAAAATATTCTAGAGCATCATTTGTTGATTTATATTCTCCTCATCAAATATTCTTAAATATGCAAGAATAATGTTCTTGTATTGAATGCCAAAACTATTGAAAACATAATATAAGTTTGATTTTATTATATATACACACTTATGATATAGTACAAAATTAAATTTTTAAAGATATTTCAAATAATCAAAACTTATTTGCTACATTCTAATAATAGAAAAATTATTATAGATAGATTTTATTTTAATTTCTTTTTTGATTCTCATGATAACCATTTCTAATTAATTTGATGGATTTATCGTACCTATTGATATAGAATTAAAACTAATAATATTATTAATATTAAAGAATTAAATTTTTACAAATATTTTGCCATTTAACCCTGATCACATTATAAATAATTTACTAAGCTTAGAGATTAACCTGAAAAATTAGTAAATTAATATTTAGGAACAAAAGTGTTTCTGATTTATAATAAAAAAGTTTAAAAATAAATTAATTTATATTTGCTACAGCATTAAAACAAAATTGAACGAATTATGAAAAACATTAGAAAATGCTCAACAGATTACTATTAAAGAATAGAAATAAAATAAATAATTTAAGGTAAAATGGAGAATCAAATTTTCTATTTTTATCAAATTTAAATATTAGATAAAATGACTATCTTTTCAAACTTGAAAATAATTATATTTGTTTTAAAACTAATGATTCTTTTTTTAAGGATGATTAGAAGTAAATTTTAATATTTAAATATATATTTGATATTGGGTGTATTAAGGTTTACCCTATTTTAAATATAAATAAATTAATTCAGATATGTTTTTAAGGAACAGATTGCATTCTCTGCGCAAAATAGCATAATTTTGCACAGCTGAAAGTGTTTCAGGAAAAAAGACCCCTTCAACATAGGCTCAATAGACAAAGGTAGAGAGAAATTTCTAATTGCAATTCTCAAAGTCAGCATTAGTGGACTTTGGTGAATTACCAACTGGAGAAATTCCTGAAGCTTTGAAGTATGATAGACCTTAAGGTAAACATTTATATAGAAATTTAAGCCTTGACTTAATTGGACAGTGGTCTCAGAGTAGTGTCTGAATAATACAATTCTCCTTTGGCTTCAATTACAGTAGCTGTGAAAGCAGGATCAAGATTTGAAACTTTAGAAAGTTCAGGAGTATCAAACTTCATTTCTAAATTAAATTTAAGAGTAGGAATACGTATTTAAATTAGGGTACAACAACATAATCAAGAGAATAAGTTGAAGCAGAAATTGATTACTTGGGAGGATCATTGAAAGTTAAATAAGGAAGAGAATTATAGACCTATACTCTTACTTTCTTGCCATCAGAATTAGAGAGAGCCGTTAACTTTTTGGGAGACATTTTGACAAATTCACTCTATTCACCATCTTAGATTGAAGCAGAAAGAGAAGGAATATACAGAGAATCAGTTAGCATAAATGATTAATACAGAGTAATTTCTGAGGGTGCACATTACACAAACTATAGAGATCATTATTTGGGATAACCAGCAGCAGGAATTAGAGATAATATTCCAAATATTACAGAAGAATAAATTAGATAATTCCATAAAGCTAATTTTGTAGCACCAAACGTTGTTGTTTCAGCTGCTGGTAATGTTAATCATGAAGCTTTGGTATCTGCAGTCAATAAATCATTCAAAGGTTTAGGTACATCTGTTCCCACTGAAGTTCCAAATTCAGAAAAACCTTATGCTACACCATCAATAATGGTATGAAATTATTTAATTCTTTAGTTAATGAAAGATGACGAATTAACTAATTTAAATGTTGGTGTTTTCTTTGATGCACCAGGATGGAATCATCCAGATGTTTTTGCTCTACATTATTTCTAAAGGCTTATTGGTGATTATAGAGCCGATAAACACACTGGATTCCATTTGAATGCTCCAAGTAGACAATACAATACAATGCATTCACTTCTTGGCGGATTACCTGATGTAACATACTAAAGATGCGTTTATTATGCTTATTCAGACACAGGTCTTTTTGGAAATTACTTAATTGGTAATGAAGTTTTTGCAACATAAATGGCATATGTTAGTCAAATGGTTTTATCTGATTATGCTTCATCTGTTGGATAAGTTGAAGTTTTCAGAGCTAGAGCTAAGATCTTTAATGAATTATTAAGTCAAGAGAGCTCAGCAAAATAATCAAGAGAAATTGCCTAATAAGTTTTGTATCATTTATTTGTTAAAATTTAGCTATTGGGGAAGAAGAGTACCAAGAAGTGAATTCGCTAGAAGAATCTCTGCTCTTGATGCAGGTCATTTAACTAGAGTTGCTACAAGACATTTCTGGGATAAAGTAATAATATTATATATATTTAATAGGATATTTCAGTAGTTGTATGGGGACCAACTCATTTATTAGATGCTGTTGCTCATTATAATAGATCATGGAAGAGAAGCACTTTGGGTGGATATGCATAACCATACTATGAGGGTTGATTCATTAAATAATAAATATAAAGTTTAATCAATTATTTTTAACTCTTGTTTTTTCTTTGCAACTTATTCTAAATAATTGTATTGGATTTTTAAATTAACTATACATATTTATAAATTAAATATATACTTTTCGATGGAATCTTTTTTTAGAATGCTGAATTTATCATCAAGACAAGGACTTTCATCTTCATTCATTTGATTTTAAAACTTCAACGTGAAATCCATAATTGATGGATTATTCATCAGTCCTAAATGTAATTCTACTATAGAATTATAATAATTTTGTTTGACATCCAAACTCAGTTTATGGCCAACTCTAATATGATTTTAGGAAGATGAACTTCTTTCTGCCTATTTTGGAGTGTTAATTTCATTGTGAAATGACCCAAACCTTACATTTCTTTAATATGCTATCATACAACTCATATCTGGTTGAATATCACTATATTATTAATTTGAATCATTGAATGAACTTGTGCTTTTGTGTCTTAAATTTAATTTACTGTCACAAGGTACAAGATTACAAGAGTTATTTGCAATAGATAATTTCCCATTAGATTCTCTCTTTGATAGTCCTGTGTCATCAAATTCCTCATTTTAATATTTCTTCTTTGATGAATAAATTTACTAATTTAAATTTTTAATTAATTAATTACTTTTATTGATAATTATTTTTTTGGAGACATTGAATTTGATTTTTTCTCTTAATTGCTCTCATCCAACCAATCGAATCTCTATTCAATTTACTACTAAATTGCTACTCTTCTAAATAATTACTAAAAGTATCTATGTTGTCAATATTCATAGTTATACTTGTAGTCTGGTTTATCTCTATAACTCATCTTTTTGACTAAATCTATAAATTTCATAAATTCAATCGGCAAGTCTTAACATAATTCTTAAGATGAAATCCTCATTTTCATTAATCCAACTATTTTAACTTTTTCTTCTTCATTTTTATGTCGTACATTTTACCATGGCAAAGTTCCTCTCAATAAAAATCTTAATTTTTGTATTAATATTTACATGAGCATATATCCTAAAGATTCAAGATCATCTTTTCTTGATAATTCAATTCCTTTATGTGCTGCTATGCTTGCATATCTTGAAGTTCCTAGAAATGGTTTATTATCTTTTAATGGACTAATAATACGCTTTACGTTTAATACATATGTTTATTATCTTTATCTCTAAATTGTTTTGCAATCCCAAAGTCAACCAAATACAATTAATTTTTCTCATTTTCTTATCCAACCAATACATTTTCTGGTTTTAAATCCCTATGAATCACACCCCTAGTATTCATTAGAAAATTTACTTGGTATGAATATTTTCTAGAATGGTTAGCATTTAATCTGCAATAGCTAATACACAAGACAAGCTAAATCTTTTTTTCTATCTCAAATAATGAGTAAGATCTCTACCCAACAGTTAAATTACCATTACATTATTTCCTTAATCTTTCCCAGCCCATTTAAGTTTAGGAACTTGAGGTAAACCCTACACTAACCTCAAAATTTAGATCTATCCATAATATAATTAATACTCAACCTCTCTATCTAAACTTAATAAATCATCCACCTCTAGCTTTTCAACCTTAATCGCAACAGGATTTGATGAGCGCAAATCCAACCCTTAATAAACCACACCAAATGAGCCTGAAGAGATTCTTTTTTTTACAACAAATTAATTATTGAAGATCTTTTATTGCGCTCCAGCCATTTAATTTTATATTTATAAATACAACATGCAATCATTAATATTTATTAAATATGATAGGTTTGACAACAATTCAAACTATCAGCTTTAGTTTATTAAATTTATGAAAAATAGATATATTTATCTAAACTCAATAAGTTAAAAAGTAAACAATTAATTTTTCAAAATCAAAAATTTTTAAAGTTATGTGAATCAATATAATTTAAGCTTATTTAAATCCAATTTATAAGAATTTTAAGGATGTGTTTCTTAATTTTTGAACAAAAGCAAAAATATAACAAAAGATCACAGGGTAATACTAAAAAACTTAAGATATCGAAATAGAGATATTGTTGAAGCATAAAAGTAATTTCTTATCTTTTTTCAATGGCATGGCCATTAATACTATTCTATATTATATTTAATTTCTCATTATAAAGTGTTTGTCAATATAATGATTTTTCGTTAAAGAATGAATATTTTGATAATAATTTCTCTAAGACTTTACTTCCTTATTATTAATAGATTTAGCAATTTTAATTTATTTAACATTTCAATATTATATGGAACTCTAAAAAATTCATTTTCAATATTATGATCTGATAAATTACAAGATGATGCATGAAATACTTTCAAATTAATTAAATTTTTAATGCTTTAAGGTATTATTTAAATTTTTATTATTAGAAATAAGAAGAATTTGTAAATTTTTTACACCAAACAACTACTCATAAATTGTAGTAACCCCTCTATTTCTTATTGATATTGTTAAATTATTAATTTAAAAATATTTAGTTGTTATATAAAGAAATATTTAACACATAAAGGAAAGGTTTACCTGAAACTCTTCTTAAATTTAATTTGAAAAATATGAAAAAATCTACAGGTGGACTTTGTTTGCGACTTAAACTAAAAATATTTCAAAAGGAAATTGTATAAACAATCATAATATTTTATTGATTTACTGAATTATGTAAATAACATTTCATAGGTAAATTCAAAATATAACATCTCTATAAAAGTACTAATATTGAAAACTTGTTCTATCTCTCATTAGTTATTAGATTAGATATCGTTGCCTTTTCTACAATTCCATTCAATTCTTAGGAACTAATAAATCATTCCATTGCCTAATTTTATTATTGTATTCCGCCTATTTACTACAGTTTAACTACTAACTCTTTGTCTTTTTCATCTTATTTTGCTTTTATTTCTTCCTTTTATTACTTAGCTTTTTCAAAAGCCTCTGTTATTTTTGCAACTCAAAAACCTAATTTGCCTATGGATATCACCTTTCTTTTTAAGAAATTTTTCTAATTCAGATCTAGGTACATTCTACAGATTAGGTGTATTAATGAAGTTAATTGTCACTGCATTTCTCTTATCTTTTTGGTCTTTTTCCTATTCTTATTTAGTTTATTTAGACATTTTAATTATTAATAAATATTGATGATTATATAATTTTTATTATTAACAGCAAAATGGAACTAATTAACGTATATATTTTAGTTAATATAGCATTTTCCATCAAGAAGATTCGGATAAGAGTTAACTAATCTTTATTATAGACCTTAAACAAGATTAAACTTATCACAATTAAAGAAGAAAGCTGAATCTACTAATACTTCTATGAGACACAAATCTTAAAGAGACATCAATAATACTAATGTTTGGTATTAAGTTTCGATAAAGAAAAGAACAAGTAGCTAACATAGCAGCGGAGATTCTGTTACTCATAGATAGAAATCTTCTAGATGCTCAAGCAGAAATCAAACAATATAAACTGTAAGATTTTGCGATGTGAAATAATTATTAATTGATGAATAGAATAAGAAATTCATAGAAAATATAGATATGGTATATTCAAGCAAACCTTAATATTGTAGTGCTTATGCATATGATATCTAAGAATATTTAAAATCTATCGAATTATCATATTAGTTAAGTGTCTAATAATACTTTCATCATTAACCTTAGGTGACTCAAAAAATGAGAACTATTTTGGTGGAGTGGATTATTGATGTCTCTACAAAATTTAGATTGAAATAAGAAACATTATTTATAACCATAAGCTTACTTGATAGATATATGTTGACAACCCCCGTTTCTAAAAATATTTTATAACTCATAGGAGTTTCAGCTTTGTTTATAGCAAGTAAATTAGAGGAAGTTCACTAATTAATGGCTAAGGATCTAGCTTACATAACTGATAAAACTTACACAAAAGAATAAATTGTTTATACTGAATCTCTCATACTAAAACAACTGAATTTTAACCTTACTACTCCAACTATACTTTATTTTTTAAGCAGATACTAGAACATCTGTCCTTTGAATTTAAAACATTACTTCTATTGTCAACTGTTAATTGAAATTTACTTATTATTACAACCTTAGATTCATAATAGTAGTTAATTGGCAGCAGCTTCATTTTGGTTGATCCGAAAATAAAAGAAATACAAACCTATATGGCCTGAAGAATTAGAAATTGTTAGTAATTGTAATGAAAATAAATTGCACTTAATTGTTAAAGTGCTTTAATAGTGTTAATTAGAATTTCAAACAAGATAAAATATATTTAACTCGTTATACACTAAATATTCTTAATATAAATATTGTAGAATAATTAATATGTGAAATAAATATTTAATATATATATATTTATTATACTTATACATTAATGAATCATCATCCAGTTAAGGTGAGGATGGCTTGGACTGTGTCATTATCAGATTTTTTGAGTGCTTCTACAGCTTTACTTCTATCACATTTACAGTGTTCCATAACCATTTTGATTGATTCAGGAGGAATACCTTCATCACTTACTTGTGTTGTTGATTCAACTGATTTTTATTCTTTGTTATCATCTTATTTTGGACTTAATGATATAATTTAAATTTTACACTTGAGAGGCCAAATTTTCAGCTTCTTTTTTGCCAATTTAACCTGTTGGATCATGAACTTTAGCTTCACCAAACACAATATAGGAGTTGTCAACATTGGCTGATTTTAAGACTTCTGGGTTATCAATATAAAGAAGGAATTATTTTCCTCTTTTAATTGTAACTCTGTTGATTCCAGCAACTGGCTTCATTCCTAATTTAAGCATAGCTTTTTTGAATTTCTTTTCTCCTCTATTAGCCTTCTTGTCCTTGTCGTCTCCACCTTTGTGATCGTGACCATCATCTGAATCTGAATGGTCATGAGCATGATCATGATCATGTTGATGTTCTTAAGTTTATTCTTTTTCTTCTTTTATCTCGACTTCCTTCTCTTAAGACATTTATTATTATTATTATTACATAATTTAAATTTTTCAATCTTGATTAAATATTTCAAATGAACACAAATTAACAATAGTATAGATTTTAATATATCTGATATATAAATATAAATGATTAGATTCTCATTAAAGAAAGGATAACAATTTTTGAGAAAATAATTCCAAGCTTTCTCAACTTAATAGAATCTCATAGAAATATTTATAGATGACGTTCCTCACAAAGTAGAAATATAAGTGTGATCTTATATAGGTTGATCCATCTGCAACAATATTTTAAGCATGTTATTCAGCAGGTGTGATTATTCCAAGATTTTGTTATCATGAAAGATTGGCAGTAGCAGGAAACTGTAGAATGTGTTTAGTAGAAGTTGAAAAATCACCAAAACCTGTATTAATAATTGAATATTCTCAAAGGTAGCAGCATGTGCAGCATAAGTTGCACCTGGAATGAGAATTCTCACAAAAAGTGAGAAGACAAGAATTGCAAGAGGAGGTGTTATGGAATTCATGTTAGCAAATCACCCATTAGATTGTCCCATCTGCGATTAAGGAGGAGAATGTGATTTGCAAGATATTTCTGAATAATATGGGTACACAAAAAATATCCTATGTCTAGTTATGGAGACAGTAGACATAATGAATATAAGAGAGCTGTAGAAGATAAGAATTTTGGTCCTTTAGTGGCTACTAGTATGAATAGATGCATTCATTGCACAAGATGTATAAGATTTTCAGATGAATATGCTGGTGTAACTGAATTAGGAACAAGTGGCAGAGGTAGAAATACTGAAATCGGTACATACATTGACAAAATGATCACTAGTGAATTATAAGGAAATCTTGCTGACATTTGTCCAGTTGGTGCATTAACCAATGGACCTTATGCGTTCACATCAAGACCATGGGAATTAAAATCATATGATTCAGTTGATGTTTTTGATACCATAATTCCTCTAATATAAATTGACACAAGAGGAGCTGAAATTATGAGAGTTTTACCTAGAATTCATGAAGAAGTTAATGAAGAATGGTTGAATGACAAATCAAGATAAGCCTTTGATGGATTAAAGAAATAAAGATTAACTTTACCATTAGCAAGAGATGCACAAGGAAACTTTACAGATTTATATTGGCCAGATGCCATTTAATAAGCAGCCAAAAAGTTGTAATCTGTTAAAGGAGAAGAAATAGTAGGAGTTATTGGAGAATTTGCTGATTGCGAAGCTATTGTAGCTTTAAAGGATTTATTGAATAGATTTGATAGTGACAATTTTGAAATTAGAGGAACTGGAGTTCCCTAATTAGACGCAGATTTTAGAGCTAATTACTTACTAAATTCTAGAATTACAGGAGTAGAAGAAGCAGATGTACTTTTATTAGTAGGTACTAATCCAAAAGTAGAATCACCTTTATTGAATTCAAGAATTTTAAGGGCTACTAGAAAAAACAATTTAAAAGTATTCTTAATAGGACCAGCTAATGATTTAACCTATAATTATGTTCATTTAGGAAATAACGCTTCAATTCTTGATGAAATAGCCAATGGAACTCATCCATTTGCTGCAAGATTAAAAAATGCCAAATTACCAATGATTTTAACAGGTGCTGGTGTTTTGGAAAGAGTTGATGGAAATGCTATACATAATTCATTGAAAAGGATAGCCTAAAATTCGCCTGTAATAAATCCACAATAAGGATGGAATGGATTCAATCTTTTACATAAGGAAGTTGGAAGAATCAATGCTCTTGAATTAGGAATCACAGCTAGAAGAAGCAGTGTGCCACCAAAAGTTGTTATACTTTTAGGAGTTGACAATAATTTAAATGCTTAAGATATTCCAAAAGATGCATTTGTCATCTATATAGGCAGTCATGGAGATGAAGGAGCTTATTATGCAGACCTTATATTACCAGGTGCTACTTATACAGAAAAGAATGGCACATATGTAATTCCATTATATATTCTAAAGGTTTCTACTGAAGGAAGGGTTTAAACCACTAAATTAGTGGCACTACCTCCATCTGGAGCAAAATCAGATTGGGAAATATTGAGAGCTTTGTCTGAAGAATGTGGATGCGCTTTGCCTTATGATAGCTTAGAAGAAGTATTAATACTTATAAATTTAAATAGGTTAGATATAGAATTGCTGAATTAGCTCCACATTTACTAAAATATGATTACATTGAACCATCTGTTTTAGGATAATTGGCTTTGAAGCCTGAATCATCCAAACAAACAATTTCAGCCACTCCTTTCAGAGATCTAATTGATGTAAAATTTTAGTATTATAAATGTCTAGAATTTCTATATGACTGATGCTATTTCTAGATAATCAGTTACTATGGCAAAATGCTCTACAGCTTTTAATCCTCATAAATTTAGCACATTTAAATAATTATGATATAATATCCATAAAAATTAGCAATAACATATATAATTATATCAAGCCATTTTCTTACTTGCAGGACTCAAATTAGTTCTTTGGGTATTGTAGACTTCGAAGATCCCTTTAGGATTACTTTTCAATGGACTATTGATTCGAGCAGTTTAAGAACCTCCTTATTTTAATTTTGTTGATGATTTCAAATCTTCAATATAAATATTAACTATATTGTTTTAGTTGATATTGTATACACCACCTCCCTTTTTTGTTGAACCTTAAACACAAATATTATTTGTAATTCTTAATGGATCTTTCGAATTATCATGCTTTTAATTCTATTTTGGAGGAGATCCTTTATAATTTCCTAAAGCATCTTGAGATTTTGTTCTATAATGCATTAACTATGCATTTAGAATTGGAGCCTATATATTATTATTTTAGATCAAAGTAGATTTCTTTTTCTAATCAGAATTCTTGACTTACAATCCTCTTAATGTAGACAATGCATACTAAGTAAATTTTTGAGGTAACTTTTATCTAGAATTTGATTTAAACTAATTTTATACGTGTTTTTAGACCCTGTTTTCTATAAATTTGATTCGCCTGTATTGTATACACTCTGTCTCTAAACTCTGTCGGTTGCCAATGCTTGCTTACCTAATTATTTATGAATTTCTATGATACTTTTATTATCATCTTCATATTTTTATAATTATGAGGCTACTCTGGTTCTTCTATTAATGGATTATCAATAATATTTACAAGAAATTAACTTAATAAGATAACAAATCAGCTGATTACTTTTAAGTTGAATTTTATCTACTTGGTAATCTGAATTGACATTCCGTTGAATTGAAATTTGCACTAACTTTACGTTGAGAATTAGATTTCTAAACATTGTTAGCTTTCGATTACTTTTGCATAGTTTACTATTATTATTATACAAAATTTGCAAACCCTTCAATTTGAGAGTAAACTTTTTAGATTAATTATGATTATTAAGAAGATCTTAAAGGAGATTACTCTTAATTAGATCTTTTAGTCTACTCTCCAACCTTTA
The DNA here is from genome assembly GCA_000733375.1 of Paramecium sexaurelia. Taxonomy (NCBI): domain Eukaryota; phylum Ciliophora; class Oligohymenophorea; order Peniculida; family Parameciidae; genus Paramecium; species Paramecium sexaurelia. The sequence continues at coordinate 524,884 of JPFM01000008.1, read as the reverse complement.
CAGAACTTTCTGCTTTTAAAGAAGACACCTCTCCTTAATTAAACTGCAAACGATTTATGTTTATTTTATCAAGACTTCCCTAACAGCTGACTTAATGTGTAGTTTTTGAATCGAAATTCTGTAATTAAGAACTTTTATTAATTTTAGGTTTAAGGTTGGTCAGATAATTAGATTTAAGATTTTTAGTTATTGTTGAGAGATCCTAGGATCTTAAGAGAAAACTGTTGCTCTAATCTATAGATAATAATCCAGATATTTATCCGAGACAATCATATTTCTATCCAACTTATTAAATGAACTCTCTTAATTACACACTACTAGAGATATCTACTTTTTTTTGGAGATAAGAATTAGTGTCTAATTTTAAATCCTTCAACAGATATTTCAACTACCCTATTGTTAGATCTTCATCACTATGCTTTTGTTTTTTCTTCTCTTTCTTTTTGGATGGTTACTATATTTAATAATTGAATTACTACTTCCTCATCTGGAATGTTCAACTTCCTTTTTATATTTGCATATTCTAATCTCCTCTTTTTTTCGTGGAACTTATTAATTGTCAAGTAAACATTTTGCATAAATAAACGAGGAATGTCTTTGTGATACTTATAGTATTCCTATAACGCTTTTACTTTTTATGCTGCTTCTTTTCTTACATATGATCTAATAATTCTACTCTTATTTCTTACCTTTTCAAATATTCCTCCTCCTCTATCATACTTTCTAAATCTCTATAAAATACTACTGCAGGAGTTGACTCCTCTTCTATAATGTCATTAATATCCTTTGAATAATAATAGTTTTAAGAAGATGAATATTTGGCAAATAATGCTTTGTTTAAAAGAGGAGCATAAGATTCTTCTTTGCAGTTTTTGAACTTTTAGCAAAACACACAAGGAGTTTACTTTTAGTTGTTGGGCCTATTCAACAATTATAATAATATCAATTACGGTGAACATAAAGAGGAAAAGCGTTTTCTCACTGACATTGGATTACTTACAGATTATTTGCTATTTGATCTTGATGTTTTACCACCAGTGAATTACTTTTTGGTCGACATAATCCTTAGCTTTTTTGATAAGTTAATAAATTTAATTGTATATATTGTATTATACTATATGCGTCATTTTTTTGTTTCCTTAGCCTACTTTCTTTTTTCTTTAACACCAACAAATTTAGCATTATACCATTCCTATCTTAATCTTCTATAGACACTCTTAGCTCTTAATTCTTTGGAAATAACAGTAGCTTTTTCTCTCTTTGGTGTTCTTTAGAATGTGATAACCTATGATTTAAATAGATTCTTACCTCTGGATTGGTATTTTAAGCAACTGGTTGAGCAGCAACTTCATTTGTTGAATCCTTAACAACTCCATTCTTAGGATGACCTTAAACTCTTGGATATAGGACTAATTTTGAAAGGAATGCCTTCAATCTCTTAACATTATTATTTAATTCTTCTTAATTTAAATTTCTTCTTCTGTGATCAACTGAAATTCCAATTGTTCTGGCAAAAGCTGCATTGAGTCCTGCTTCCTTCAATTCAATCAAAGAGAATCCTCGTCCAAGCTTTTAGACATTGTTATACTTTATTGTTTAACCTCTCACTACTGGACGAAGAAGCTCAACTGGTCTTGGTGATGCAGCTATCATTATCAAAAATGACTTATACATAAAGCTTAAGCTCTTCTTCTCAATTATCTTCTTCTTTTAGCAGCTGGTTGATTATAAAATGTCTTTACAAATCTTGTCCAATGTTTTCTCAAGTGAGCATTTGGAAGTTGTTAATTGTGTTTCATATAGATAAATTTTTTTAAATAAAAAAAATGTAGATATGTAAAAACAAATAATAAAAGACTTAAATAAGTCATATATATATATAAATTTCACAATTTTTATTTTCATCATAACTAAGTTAAATGCTTCATTGACTTTCTATTATGATTATAAACAACAGTTACCTGACAAATGTTTTAGTCTTATCTGAAGGAGTTTAATTTAAATTCGGAGTAGAATCTCTTGGCTTTTATTCTTATGATAATTCTTCAAAAGTTTATAGGTCAGTTATTGAATTGTGGAAAGATAATTTCATTTTTTTCATGTTGTTCTCATCGACCTCTTCTACTAACTATGGTTTAAACATTAAATATGGTCGAGAAGGCTTTTATGACTATTCTTTTTTAGTAGCTTAATCAGGTATATACCCAAACGAACTTTACTTTCTAAATAGGTTTATTTAAATGCTACATTATTATATCCTATTAACTCTTTTGTTAAACAATCGGCTTTTGCTCCCTTGGTGTTGGAACTGTATAAACTTTTTTCATCAACTAATGTTTAATTCTAAAACCTTAAATTTATTATTGAAAGTTTTCTAATTAATTAAATAGCATTATTTAACATAACAATAATATTCAATTACATTCTGGTCTTATAAAGATAGAATATGTTTAAGAAAAAACACATCTTTAATCTTTTTAAACACACTTACATATAAAATATTATTAAGAAACCTAATCATTTACAGCAACAAATTCTAAGTAAAGTAATTTAAATAATACATTATTTAACATAAAGAGAAATCTTAAATTAAATTTTAAATGTACCACTTTTATCTTGAATTTAAATCAACACTTATATAATAGTTAATTAATAATATAAAGAGAAAGTTTAAAATATAATTATTTAGTAAATCGTTTTGATTTATATATTTTTAATATTAATTTAGTATCATTTATTTAATTATTTTTTTAGATTAAAATATAAAATGGAATTAGTATTAACTACATTACTATTATTATAATTTAAAAGGATTAATTAATAAATTCTTAGATGTTTGATTTTAAATGATTTCATTTGTTAAATGCAATCATTTAATAAAGAAAAATCTCTTAATAATGAAAAGTAATTAAAAAAATATTTTGCGATTTTTAAGATTATTAGTTTATATTGATTTTTTAATTTTGAAAAAATTAGTTAATGTAAATATAAACTATTTATTTTGAATTCATTATCTTTAAAATCAAATTAAATTAAAATATTTTTTCTAATACCAATAATCATCATTAAAAATTGGTTTTAATTAAATAGTAATAAAATAAATGAGATCAAGAAAATTCAATTTGATTGTATCTATTTTTGAGTTTATTGTCCTTATGTAAGTATAAATATTTAATGATTTCATCTATAATAATTGGAATGCTAGCTTTTTGGCTTATAAAAGACTTTTTTACAGTTTAAAATCTTTTTAAAATGAAAAAGATCTGATACGGAAAAAATATTTAAATGTTTTATATTGATTTTTAAATGCTCAAAAAAAAATAAGGGATTATCTAAAAATTTTTATAGAATGTCATTATTATTTGATTGTTGATTATTAAAAAAAGTTTTATTACTTATGATCATTTTGTAAATCTTTAATTCTTTCAAATTTCTTTGATATTGGTTTGAACTTATTACATTTTTATAGCGATCATATTTAATTTCTTAAACTAAATATGTTTCAAGCCTCAATATAGATGTCTCAAGTTAAAAATAAATTAAAACTTAATAATCAACTTTTATATAACAACTTTAAAATTCATTTAACCATTATCTACTGATATTATTTTTATATACAATTTATTTCAAATATGAAACCAAATCAGGTAGAAAATTTAGGAACTGAATAAGAAAACAGTATAATTTATAAATCAATAACTATTCTAGGCAATCAAACTTTACATGGTTAATCAGGTCGACAATTGCTTAATAGTGCATAGATATCAAATTATCAATTGACAAAGAAATTTAGATAAAATGTTAAAAGTAATAAAGAAACTGATAGAAAGATTACAGCTTCAGATTTAATAGGAGAAAAGTCGTATTTATAATTGAATATTATAGATAATTTTTAGGGTATAATGGGAAAAATTCTCAAATATAATTATCTCATTATGGCCCTTATTATGCAGGGAAACCTCCAAAGAATAAAAAAAATTTTGATGAGAGTCCTTTTCTTATTGATTCTTAATTTGAAGAGGATATCGAAGGCTTCAGCAATCATGCTTGGAAGAAATATCCTTTAGAAATTTTGATGATAATCTTAAGGTTTATAAGTTTTATAACAAAATCAAACTTTGCCACTAGCTTTAGATTAGTGAATAGAAATGTTTTTGAAATAGTTGGGGATAAGGCAGCTTACTTCCGATATTATTTATTCAATGATTACTTCAAATACGAAGTACTCTCTTTTAATAATAATTTAGAAACCGAGTCCTTATGAAAAAATGAAATATTAATTGAATTAGCAAGTTTTTGTGCCTTTAAGAAAAATGAAAGTTTATAACTTTTTAAGCAAAAACAAATTAATATTAAGACCAGAATCTTTTACATCTATAGCTTGGAATATTTATATATTAACAATTCTAAATATGAATGTCTTATATGTGAGTGCAAGAGTTTCATTTAAGTTTGATACAAGCAATGCTTTTGATGATAGTTTTCAGCAATTTAGATAGATTTTATTTGATGTTTTACCTTCTTATTCTTTTATATTAGAGATATTGTTTAAATTTAATACTTGTTATTATTATAAAGGAACAGTAATAGAAAACAGGTATTAGATAGCAAAGAATTATATTCGAACATGTAATAATTAATTAGAATTATAAATAGCATTCTTATTCGATATATTTGTAATAATACCATTTTTTTTGAGTTTAAGATTTTAAGTTGATTATTTAGATTTAGTGTTGATTTTGAAGGTATTTCAGATAAAGAAATTCAGTGGGAATTTATTTGATAGATTAGAATTATCAACAAATTAAATTGCAATATTCGATTTAATTAAATTAGGTTATACAATTCTAGCTGTTGCTCATTTTTGTGCTTGCCTCTGGTTTTTAGTTGGTTCAACTGGAACTGATAAGATATCATGGGTAATAGAACATAATATTTAAAATGAACCTTGGCATACTTAATACCTGACTTCATTTTATTTTAGCATAGTAACAATGACAACAATAGGATATGGTGATATTACTCCATTGAATTTGAGAGAGAGAATATTTACAATATGTATGACAGTTGCAGCAGTTGGTATATTTGGATATTCGATTGGTAATATTAATAGTATCTACGCCGAATGGAGTAGAAAGAGTTATGAATTTAGATAGAATATGAATGCATTGAAAAAATATATGAGATTAAAAGGATTAGATAAACATTTGGCAGAGAAAATTAGAAAATATTTTGAATATGTATGGTCAGATGCAGAAGAGGAGAATGATAGAGAAGCATTTAAATTTGCTGAATAAATTCCTACTTAATTATTGGAAGAAATGAAAATTGATATAAATATGAAAGTAGTCAAAAGAATAAACTTTTTGACTGAAAATTTTAGCGAATAATTTTTGATATAATTATCTAAAAATTTAATTGAAGAAAAATATGCACCTGAACAAATCATATTTAAAGTAATAAAAATAATTATTACATTAGTAAAATGATGAAAGTGATTTTCTTTATATATTATAAAAGGGAGAATTATAATTTTACATAAATTTAAAAAATAAACAAGAGTCATAAAAAGTCTTAGAATCAATATCTGGAGAATCTTTACCCTTTGGAGTTTTAGAGTTTTTTTAAAAATAAAATTATTAAGTATCATGTAAATCAACTTAATTCACATATGTATTAAAGATACATAGAAGTCAATTTATTGAGCTGTTATTATAAAATTCAAAAGATTATGTAGAAATTTATGTATTTACTTAAAGTTTACTTTTTGCCAAATGAAAGATTAAGTGACTTTCTTAAATAAATAGGACATAGTTGATGTTACTTGTAGAGCATGCAATAAAACAACTCATGTAATTAAAGAATGTCCTATGGTTTGCGGATATCCAAATAGAACAAAGGTTTTATTAAATTACAGAAGAAATGTTCCATCTGACAGAAAGAAATTTAAGAGAACTTTTAATAGAAGAATAGATACTCTAATGGAATCGCATGATGTAAAAAACAGCATACTATTATTTATATGCAAAAATAAATTAATAGAGGAGCTTCAGAATCATTCATCTGGTAAATAGATATTTTATAATTAGATAAAAAAGATTAAAATGATTCAGATCTTGAAAGTTATGAATCATTAAAAATTGGATATAATTTAACTATATCATAATAAATTGAATCAAAAAGACCACTCTCTTTTTAAGGTTGTAATGATGCTTTATAGGATGATGAATTGGTAATATTTGTATATAATATATTTTAGTAATCAAAAATTAAAGACATAGTAAAATATTAAAAAAAAAAATAGTCAATTTATTCTAAATAAGAAAGTAAATCATGTTTGAAATAGGAAGAAAAAACATAAAATTTCAATTTCCTAATGAAAGGGTCTGATCAATCAAATTAATTGTTACCTTAATAATTGTCTAGTGCATCTGAATAAGCTTATTAAGATTCTAATAGAAGAGGATCTAGAGCTTAATTACCAAAATATAAAAATTTAATTGATGTAATCATATAAGGCGCTGCAATTACATCTCCAAATAGGATTTTATCCTAAGAATAAATTGAATATGAAGAGGAGCCTGGCAAAATTAGAGGATAATATATTGATCTTTTTGAAGGATTTGAGCAATATAAAAACTTTGACAATTATTTAAAGCATAATAATTTGGGATCAATTATTAGACTAAGAGATCGTAGAAAAAGCAGAAGATGATCAAAATATAAAAGGATTTAAATATTTCAAATTATTATGACCTACTTTTAATCATTCTTTTTTTTATTTTTTTTAGGATTATGTAATCTTAGGTTATTCTGATATGATCTAAGGAGTTATCAAACCATCACAAATTGCCCCACTTATTGCAATAAATAAAAGAGCTCCTAAGATAATTTAATTGCCTCCAAATCTTTCAGATTTATATAAAATATGATTATAATTGATCGCTGCATAAAAAAATAAAACAGGAATTTAAAGAATATATAGAATATCAATTCTAAATATTAGTAAATATTACCTATTGATCGTAATGAATGAACATGCTATAAAAATATATCCAAGTACATTTCTCATTTGTAAATATATATCAACGTTACTTAGTATTTAATTTTCTAATCTAGCAGTTTCCCTTACCATTCTTTCAAATCTTTCCTATAAGTATAGTAATAAAATACTTAGCCCCAAGGATCTAACAGTAAACTCATACCTATAATTCCTAATCCAAATCCAAAAAATATTGATGAAAGTCTTTACATTCCTATAATAAATATAATTTATTTTTAATTTTGTATTAATGTAATTCTGATTTTTCTGTAATTTTAAAGAAATAGTTATTAAAATTATAAACTTTTAAATAATTTAATTTATATAAGATTATATAATAATAATAAAGCTTTATATAATAATATTATTATAAAGTTGTATGTTATTGATACAAATATTTATATAGTTCATTTTAATTTATTTTGAAATATAGTAGTAATTTAATAACTTATTGATTCTAAATTTTTATAATTATCTACTAAGTTTTTATCAGATTCTATCATCCATTCATCATCGAAACACAAGGTTTAGTATTGTAATGGTTTAGTTTTAGGTTTTTTTAATTCATCTGGTAAAGTTCTAACTCGAATATTAGGATGTGGATCGCATTCATTTGGGATTACATACTCTGAATCCTCACTAATCTCATCTATTGAAACTTAACTTAACTTTTCAATTTTCATTAGTGGAGGACTGTGGCTACTACCTCTACTCTTTTAATCTGTGATGATCTTTATGAAAGGTTGATTTTGTTTCATTAAAGATGGTCCTACAGTTCTTCGTTTTATAGGACTGGCAGATTAAGTATTAAGATGCCTAAATGATTCTAAATAAGTATTACTAAATTTATTTAGAAGAGAGTTTATCTGATTATAAATTATCTTCAAATTAAATAGTTCCGAAACGAGAGAAATTTCCTGTCTATGTTGTATTTTATAGATCCCAATCATAAAGGCTATCTATTGTTATTTTAGAATTTTTAGCTGCCTATTAAAATAGCTTTATTATTGCCATGTAATCTGGTTCATTTGCATAATTAAGTTTTCTTAAATAACTAAATTATTTTAATAATTTAATTACTCATAAATCTTTTTAAATTCTATGGGAAGATTATTTAATAATTCATTTGTTAATAAAAGTTTCATTTCTCCAATTTATTCTATTTTTTAATCATTAGGGATATGTTTAATATTTTACCAAGGTAATTTACTGATTATATAAGTTTAATTTTACCCATACATGAAGAATAATAGGACATAAAACATAGATTCAAGATCATCTTTTCTACCTAACTCATTGCCTTTATGTGCTGCAATTGATGCATATCGAGAGGTACCAATAAAGGCTTATCGATCCTTAAATGGTCTAATTATTTAAAAAATAGTACAAAATTGATCCATTTTTTTTAAGATAAATTTTACTAATGCCAAAATCAATTAAGTAGAATTTGTTATTTTCATCTATCATAATGTTTTCAGGTTTAAGATCTCTATGTAATACTCCTTTTTGATGAATTTGGTAAAATACTTCAACTAAATGGACTGCTATTTGTATTGTAGTTTTTAGAGTGAATTGCTTATATTTTTTTATCAAAGTTGATAAATCTTTAGATAAAAGTTATAAGACAAGGACATTGAAATTATCTTCTTAACCAGCATAAATCAGTTATGGTACTCCTTATACTCCTTCTAATCTTCTAATTATTTCGATTTCTTTTTCCAATGAATGATGATGTTCATTTTCAGGTTTTTCAAATTTAATAGCTACTTGTTATTCAGTTTTTTAATCAAAGGCTAACATTACAAATCCAAAGCTTCCAGATGCTAATTTACGAGATACGATAAATTGATTGTTAATTTTTAGAGATTTCATATAAATTATTCTTAATTAATGGAAAAAATATAAGAATTAGTGGAAAGCCAAAAATTTCAAGAAGCAATTGACGAATTGACAAATTTATTATAGAATGAATTGTCAAGTCCCAAACTTGAAACTCTAGAGATGCTAAATCGAATTTTAAGTTTGAGTACAAAGAGACAGGATTTGTAAATAGCAATTTTAAGATTGGCAAAATTTGAGAATTCATAACGATATTGTGAATTAAATATGAATTTGGCAAGGTTATACATTGATTTAGGATAATTGAGTGCTGCATAATAAGAGTTAGAATGTTTAAGGAGTATTAATAATAAATATATCAATTGCATGTTACAAGGATTCGATAATATGTTCAACCAAAAGAAGGAAGATATATCAAAAGAAGAATAATGGGAATAATTTCAATTATTAGAAAAAGAAGAAAAAGAATTAAATTATTTTTAACAAGATGGATTATTCAGTTATTTAATACCAACAAATTGGTTTTAAAGATGGAGATTATATGTTAAAAATGACGATCCCTTAGAAGTTGAAGATCCAATATCAGATTTGAATGTTAGTAAATTGAGATAATTACTTAATTTAAATGAAGATTCTATAAATGAAGAGACTGTAGTAAATCCAGGCCCAATAGACAGTTCTAGATTAATTTAAATTAAATGGAATTTATTACCAGATAAATAATAATCAAAATAATATTTAAATTATGTTTTAAGAAATGATTTAAGAGAAGGACTTGATTTTTGTAATGTAAGTGGAAAAGTATTTAAGTATTTTGAAAAAATATATGGAGCATTTTGTGTTAAAAGACTTATAGTAAAATAAGAGGAGTAAGATAGAATTTTCGTAGATGTAATCATTATAATAAAATTTTAAAGTTAATTCCTAGAACTGTTGAAATTACGATTCTTGATAATAAAGTAGAAGAATTATCATTATCTGTGAATGGGTTTGATTAAGTGTAAGAATTAACAAGAAAAATAAAAGTCACAAAAGGTATTGATAATGAAATTAAATTTTGGAAATTTAGGGATCTACAAAGTTAATTAGATTGGGTAGCAATGATTCAAAAAGGGACTTTTATAAAAAGTATCAAAGGGAAAGATTTGGACACAAAAACCAAATTTGATGATTTAAATCTAACAACTTAAGATATATTGATATGTGAAATTAAATAAGGTAAAAGTTGGTAATTAACTGCTGAATTAAATGATATTAAATAAAAAGAATAAAATGTCTCGGAATTATCTGCTAAATTTGGTATAAGTGCTATTCCAAGAGTATTAGCTGAAAGTAAAAGAGGAATGACTGGTTTATAAAATTTGGGAAATACATGTTTTATGAACGCTGCTCTCTAATGTCTTAGTAATACTTATGAATTAACTGAATATATGGTTTATAATCATTTTGCTTAACACTTAAATCCCAATAATGTATTGGGAACGAAAGGATTTTTAGCATCATCATATGCTGAATTAATGAAATCTATGTGGTTTGCAAATTATTCAAGTGTTTCAGCTATTGATTTAAAAAAAGTTATAGGAAAATTTGCGCCTTAATTTTATGGATATGGTTAATAAGACTCTCATGAATTTCTATCCTATCTGTTGGATGGATTGCACGAAGATCTTAATAGAGTTCTTAATAAACCTATTGTTTCAGATATTGAAATTACAAATGAAAGTGATTAATAGGCCTCTGAAAAGTTCTTGATAAACTACACTCTTAGAAACCAAAGCAAAATTTAAGAACTCATGGTTGGATAATATAAATCTACTTTGGTTTGTCCACTTTGTAATAGAATTTCTAAAACATTTGACCCATTTATGAGTTTATCATTACCCATTCCAAATTTTTCTACTTTTCCATTACCGCTGTACTTTATATACGAGGACGGTGAAGCTATTTCTGCCAAAATTTATCTATAAGCAAGTAGTGATATGACAGGATTAGACTTACTGAAATAAATAGAAAACATTTTAAATATTAGTCACAAAAGAATGAACATGCTACTCATTAAAGATCATTAAATTTAAGATAGAGTTACGTATGATAAAGGTGCAAAATGGATTAATGAACATCATGGAATATTATTTGTCTAAGAAGTAGAATCAAATATGTAAAATCTCAAATAAAATTAACATAATATCGATTTCTTTTATGTAGCAAAAGGAACTAAGATTTATGAAGTTGATCAAATTTTATCATTTCCTAGATAAACTATAATCGATAAAGGCTTTACTTCATAACAACTTTATGGATTAATTTACAATAAATTTAGAATCCATTTAACATTGGCAGTTAAAGAATTAACTTCTAAAGAATTTCCAATTAAAGATGAATTCTTAAATTTAACTAGACCTAAGAATTTGGAAGAAACTATATCGGAATTTGCTATTTTAGTGTAGAATAAATTATAACCATTCACTTTAAGATTCAAAGATAAATAATTTGATAAATAGAATAAAGAAATTTAATTTATTGTATTATTATTAATATATTTTAGGATAATCTAAAATATGACTTACCAGTAACAAATATTTCAATTGAAGTTGTTATATCAGATTTTCTAGCAAAAAATATCCAAATTTTAAAATTGTAAAGATGCAAAGAATTAACTTCAAATGATACAAAAACTTAATAAGTTAGAAAGGGAGAATATGATTTGGATGATTGTTTAAGAGCCTTTACAAAAGAAGAAATCTTAGGTAAAGGTGATGAATGGTATTGCAATAAATGCAAGAAACATGTTTAAGCTTCAAAAAAAATGGAAATCTATAAAGCACCTTAAGTAATTTCATAATATAGTCTTTATAGATATTAATTATCCATCTAAAGAGATTTAAAACAAATAGAATTTCAAACTTAGGTAATCTATACTTTAGCAATGGAACTTAGAAAATTAGTTCGATGGTACAATTTCCACACGAACTTAATTTAAATAATTTTGTATTATCTAAATAAGCGGGTGACACTCAAAATTATATTTATGATCTTTATGGAGTAGATAATCACTATGGTGGTATTGGAGGAGGACATTATACAGCATATGCCTTTAACAGTGTGCTTAATAAATGGGTAGATTATAATGATTCAATCTGTAGAATAACTAGTAACAATGTTGTAAGTGAGGCTGCTTACTTATTATTTTACAGAAGAAGAGATTCAGAAAAATGTTAAATGTTCAAGTGATATAAATATATATCTATTATATATATATATATATATATACATACATTATTAATATTAAATCTAGTATATTAAATTATAAAGGATAATATAATTTTTGGTAATTTTATTTCTCTTAATATTATACTATAACAATTAATTTCTTATTGTATAAGTAAAATATATAATTATTGATTCTTGTTTTCACAAATTTATATTTGAATATTATTCATTAAAATGATTTTACCTTAAAAAGTTCTTGAAAAAGCTAAATTAGAATTATTGAATTGGAATTAAACCTTCTTAAGTGTTTTAGAAATGAGTCATAGATCAGCAGAATATCTCTAAATTCATAACAATTTGCTGAAAAATTTAAGACTTCTCTTTAATATTCCTAAAAATTATTAAGTAATGTTAATGCAAGGAGGAGCTACTTTATAATACTCTGCAATTCCTTTAAATTTATTAAATAAGAACGAAACTGCTGGATATTTAATTACTGGAAGGTATAGTGAATAAGCTTTTGAAGAAGCGAAAAAATTTTGCAATCCTAAAATTGTTAAATTAGAAGAGGTTCCTGAGAATGATTTCTTTTATTTATTTTATGTAGATAATGAAATGAATGAAGGAATTTAGATAAATTAGATTCCATATACAAATGATAAAATAATTGTTTGTGACATGACATCAAGTTTAGGATCTAAAATTATAAATGTTGAAAATTATGGATGCATTTTTGCATCTCTTTAATATAACTTGGGTATTCCTGGTTTATGTATTGTTATTATTAAAGATGAATTAATTGGAAGAAGTGATAGGATTATACCATCAATGGCTGACTATTAAATAATGAAGAATAATAACAGTATATATAATACTATCCCATGTTATAATGTTTATTTAACAGGATTGATTATTGATTAATTATTATCAGTTGGATTAGAAGAGATAGAAAGATAATAATTATGTAAATCGTAATTTTTATACAACTTTATTGATTAGAACCCATCGAAATTCACTTGTTGTTGCAAAGATATAAGATAAAGAAGTAAAATCTCTATTGTTTTTTATTCATTAAATGATTTAAAGTTGACTAACCTATAATCATCAGAAATAGTGATAATAGAAAAAAATAAAATAATAATCCAAGCTACTATCCATACTACATTATAATAATTAGAATAAATTTGTTAATAACTGGTTTTGTGTTGAAAAAGTATTTTTTATAATTTAAAAAATAAAAACAATTCCCAATCTTCAAGTGAATTTATTTTTAGAGCAATTACATTAATTTAATTAAAATATATTTATTCATGGAAATACCTAAAAGAACTGAACATAGACCTCCTAGTCTTCCTGTCCCTAAATTCAGATTAATAGGAGCAGGAACTGATACACCTGATTTCCTTCCTCCCCCTAAATCTGAGGAACCCTCTCTTATTGCATTATCTATAGATAATATGTCTGAAACTTCAATCGAAGAAATGAATGAGTCATATTTTGCCAGAAAAAGGTTTGGTATCATTGTTGATGAGATATAAAATCAAATAATATAATTAGGATTAAGTGGAGAAATTTTGAAAATAGGAATTTCATTTTTAAGACCTGAATTACTTGAAGGATTGAAGTAAAAAAAGTATAAAGCTATTGCAATTGCAATTATCATAGCCGCTTTGAAATAAACTAATGCACCAATAACATAAAAAGAAATATTGCTAAAAACATCTGTATCTGAGAAACAGATCAAAAAGATTTTATTAAAAATTAATAGTTCTTATAATTTCGAAGCTATTGTCTATTCATTTATTAAATAAATCTCAAGTTCCCTTGGATTAAATGAGAATTATGTAAGTTTTTGTTTGTAAATGTTTAATCAAATAAATCAAAGATAAATTATATAAGGAGAACATGAAAATGTAATAGCTGGAGCCATTATTAAATATTGCGGTGATATTATCTTTGCTGAGAAAGGAGGCTTGGTAGCATAAGTAATAGCAGAACATTCTAAATGCAGTCTTGGAACATTAAAGAATTTTCTAAAAAAAATTGAATTGAGCATGCCTCTTGCTCCTTAAAATTAGAAAGAATAATGAATTCATAAATATTAAGCATAATCAATATATTATATATTTATTAACAAAAAAAAATTACTAAATTCTTTGTTGGGCAATTTTTTAACTAGAATTTTGTACCTCTCACGAGTCTCTATTGTGAAAATAAATTGAAGATTTATTCTTTACTTAAATATTTCTAAATAATAAGATTTAAGTTAGATTCAAGCTATGAAGCTTAGATTGAAAGTGATAAATTTAATGCAAGAATTTTTCTTAAACTGATGATTTAGTGTTCTTTAAAGCGAATGTAGTGAAAACAACGCCCAAAAAATCGTATAAAAGTCAAATAAAAATAAAAATGTTAACCAAATCAATTTTGAAACATTTTAGATCGCTCCAACATGAATCTGATAAATTTTATTCAGTAAATTTTAATATAGAAAATTTAATTAACAGTATATAAATAAACTCTATTAGTAAAGTTAAAAATATTAAGATCATAACTCACTTTCATTTCATTTATTTTGAAACTAATTGAATTTTATATTCTATTTTAATTTAATTTTATATTGTTAGTTTTATTTCCATAATAAATCCTTTAAGAATTCACTCTTTCCTTAAAGTTTTTGAGATTCTAAACATGAATATGCATCAGATGTATTTTGATTAGCAAATATTAGAGTAAATGATCTCTATTTAACATTTGCAATTCAGCTTTTGTATTGTAATTCATATGGTCTAAAGATCTATAATTATTATTTTGATATTTTAATCGATATCTATGTCATCTGAATCTTTATGATTTTTTTAGAAAGTTTTAATTTTAATTCATTAATATTTATATTATCAATAAATATCAAACACTCAATTATCTATTTTTAGTTTCCATAATTTTTATAAAATCTAATTATTATCTTAATTAATATCCTCTAATTTTTTCCCATGTTATGAATTTTTCCTTAGGAATATGTAAATAAGGATCTTCTAAACAAGATTTTGCACTCAATCTGAATATTGAATTTGGATTCATCATTCCACAAATTAAATTTCTTAATTTGATTGAATAGAAATCTAGTAATTATAAATCCTAAAAATACCTGATCCAAAATCATTAACTGTCAAACCTTATCTCAATTTTAACCATTTTTCTCCACATGTAGGCAATGTTTCTCCGATCATAATTTCATATATTGAAGCGCCAAGTGAGAAAATGTCTGATTTACTTAAATCAGATTGAGCTGTAAGCTTAAATAAGGGAATTCTATACATTTGATAAAATTTCTGGAGCTAAATATCGAGAATCTCCTTCATTAATATCTTCTCCTTTTTTTAATTACGTCATTCTTGATAAGCCTAAATCAGCCAATTTATAACAATCTTCAGCTTTACTATATAAAATGTTATCAGGTTTGACATCAAAATGTGTAATTGATTATTCATGAAGGAATTTTAGTCCTTGCAAAATATCTTTCAAAATTTTCTTAACTTCAAATTCTTCAAGTCTTTAATTATTTTATCTTCTGGATTCCTAAATCATAAAATTAGAAAAATTACTTAGAGTGATGCAACATTAAAATTACAATATTCCATTTATAAATAATAATAACATCTTTCATTCCATGCTGTGTAATATCGTATTATGTTTCTGCATCTTCCTTTAGCTGTTAAATAAGCAAGTGCTTAAGCTTCATTAAGTGATTCAGCTGCATCATATGATTTACCACATCCTTAAAGTTTTACACATTTTATTGCATATATTTATTTATCAATATTATTTCTACATTTATAAACGGTTCCAAAATTTCCATTTCCTATTACTGCTAATTAAGTATATTCATTATAATATCTAGATCTTTCAAAAGTAGGACTTTCTTCTTCTGATTAATCTTCAATATCCATTGCCCATGCACTTGTTTAAATACTTTTTATTGCACTCTTTACATATAACAAATTTTATTACTTTCTTTTTTTTTGGAGTTGCCGTTCCTTATTTTTGAGCAGTTAATTCTTTATGTGATTTTGTTCCTTTGTTTTTTGGAGTGCTTGGAGGACTTTATTATGCTTAATCCAATGTCATTTGATTTTAAAATCTTTGAACTAAAGAATTTCCAATTTAATCATTTTCAGAAGTACTAGGAGTTATATGTGAATGATGATGTTTTTATTTTATTGGTGTTTAAGTCTTTATGGGACTAATTATTTATTGATATAACTCTACATAATCTAGAATTTGAATTATTTTTTGCCAGAATTGTTGAATTGCTGAGTTTGTTCATCAATAATTACTTTCTTACACAATTCTGGTTCTGTCTATTATTTTTCAGGTGTACTGAATAAATTTCTTGCAAGAGGAGATTAAAAATTCATTTACAATTTGAATTTGAAAAATGCTACTTTTTATAATTAATTTATGCTAAATAAATAAGAATAAATTTTATTTATATTTTAAATATATGATAATATTATTACTAATATGAAATATAATTATGATTTAGATTGATCTTGACATTAAGTTAAAATAACTGTAAATAATTACGAAATTTTTTAATTATATTATATAGTATTTAAAAGAATAAATTTGAAACAGACTTTTAGATGAATATGTAATTACCAAGTATATAAGTAAACATTTAATTTTAAGGATAATTGATTACCTTTTTCAAAATAAAGTTAGAATAAAAAATCTAAAATGATTTGAAAATTCCCCAATGAATATAATCATTTATTTAAGATTAAATTCATTTACAAAAATCTAAATATTTGGTTAATTAATTACATATTTTTTAACTTCTAAGATATTAAATGTAATCTTATTCTAACTAATTATTTTGTTTTTTTGCAACTTTTAAAAGCATGATTATGTCTAAAATATAAATTGATTAGATAAAATATGAATTTAAACCATTCAATAACTAATTATCAAGACAACGATAAAATTTAAGCTTTTACTATTTTAATTGTTAAAACTTTTTTAACTTCATGTCCACAAGCCTAAAAATTGATTTAAATTTAAAAAATACTTATGACAAAAATAAAATTTGATAATGATTGTTTGAACTAAAATAAAGATTTAAAAAATACACATTTATATTTTAAAAGGAAAAATTAAATTCATATCATCAATTTTCTATTTAATGTTGATCAGCTTCTTTATAGAGCTCGGATAATATTTTTAATAATATTAAAATTCCTAAATAAAATTTAATGAATCGTTAAACAAACTAACTTTCTCACAATTCCTCGACACAACTCTATTATTCCTAGTATTTAAAGTAACAATAAGTGAGTCCAATAGCAGAAAGATTTATTGGGGACGAAGTTTAAGAGCTTAGAAAGCAAGTTGAATAACTCACTAAATAATTAGAATTTAAAGAATAAATGATAAGTGAAATGAGGGCTCATTAAAAAATATTGATGAATAGATTGTCTGAACCAACTCCATATTCAAAAGACAATATAGTAGAAAAAATAAAAGAATTTGAGATGCAATTAAAAGAAAAAGAAGTTTAATTTCAAAATTAATTAATTGAAAACAGCTTATTAGTGAAAGAAAACTCGAGTTTAAAATAAGAGATCACACGACTGGAAAGTTTTATCAAAGATCCTTCAATACCAAAGTTCGTTAATTCTATAGTTGATCTTGTAATACAGTGTCATCCCTAAAATCATTTTCCAAATTCGAAACCAGAATTGAGAGAGTGTTGGAGGTGGTTGAAAAAGATTCTCAATGATTACATACAGATTAAGCAACGCATGCATTGATTATTTTATTAAAATTATGAATAAAGATGGACTTGAAACTAAAGTGAATTTTCTCCATCAAGAAGTTACAATATTTTACTATAAAAAAGAACTCAAACAGTTCCATATGCTTGAAGAGGGAGCCATCAAAATCAAAAAAGAATACAATTGATATCTAAGCTTTATTAAATTTACTTAAACAGCTAAGATAAATTTCTGATAAATCAAGAATAAAAAGTTATTTGGTATACCACATAGTAAAAAGAATTCACATTAACTTTATCAACGAATCATAGCAAATTTAATAGTTTTATATTGTAAATGAGAAGCTAAAATATAAAAATTAAATAAAAACATGATCATCTGAATTAAAGATATAACGGCAGAGGAGAACATCATAAAATTACATAAAAATAAAGATGCAATTTAGAGGATTTAAAAATAGAAAAATATATTTAATTGAGAGTTGTTGTTGACTATATAATCAATAAATTCTCTATTTCAACTATGAAAAATTGAGAAATAAACATGAAGTTAGAAATAAAAAGCTATCCCATTTTATTCAATAGAGTGAATAATATTTAAATAACATTATAGTAGTAT
The DNA here is from genome assembly GCA_000733375.1 of Paramecium sexaurelia. Classification (NCBI taxonomy): domain Eukaryota; phylum Ciliophora; class Oligohymenophorea; order Peniculida; family Parameciidae; genus Paramecium; species Paramecium sexaurelia. The sequence goes on along the minus strand of JPFM01000008.1, from coordinate 506,398 downwards.
AAGAAGTAGTTAAAGGAGGGTTTTGGAATGAGAAGAGAACATTTATTTAAAGTTCATTTATTTTATACATAATGTACTTTCATTATTTCACCTTCTTGAATTTAGAGTTTTATGGTAAATCTTATGCTGGTTGTCTTTTATCTTCTCCTTTTTAGAATTTCTACATCCATGTAGCTCCTTAAGGTTAAAAGTCTGCTTCTTCTTAATATTATGCTTAAGAGGAAACTGGCTTAGCTTTTCCTCTTTATGGTGCTTTCACATCTCTATAATTAACTCCTTCTTCAAGTTAGTGGACTCTCTTTTCCAAAAAGGTTTTATTAGTGATACCAAATTCAGCATCTTAACCCTCACCTAGAATAATTAAAATTATAGTTTACCTAAAGCATCATATCTAATACACAAAGCTGTTTTAGCAGCCAAAGTTCTAGAAACTTTACCTTTTAATTTAGCTGGAGCACTTCCTACTAAACTTGCTTAAAAGATCAAACCATATTTTGGTGTATTATGTTTAGTTCTTATGGCTTTGAATAGTGCTTTCTCTGCTCCTAAAATTTAAACGGTGGAGGCTGGATACTTAGCTAAATTAACAAGGGATCCAGCATGAGAAATTAATCTTGCTCCTACTAATTCTCCAACCATAGTTGTAAGATTTGGAGCTATGGCTTACATTCTGTTTTTCAAATATTCTGATAATTGGGCTCTGTAATCAGTTAATTCTATAACTTAATCAGCCAAACAAAGGATGAATTTTTCATCTTCCTCTGTTATTTCTGTACCGAATGATACTTCAGCAGCTTATTTGACATCTGCTTCTAGATTGTCTGGTAAAATGCCAGAAAGATCAGTTTAGCTTGTTTTGATTCTCATACCTATGGCTTTAACAACCTTAGCATAAATCAAGTTATCTGTTATGATTTTGCCTAATTCTGGAAAATGCCATCCAAACCATTCCCTGAGTCTCATCATATAATTATTAATTTCTTTATCCAAATCATCAAGAAGAGCTATAGCTTATATAATCATGGTGTCCACTTTTTCAGTTGAAAATTTTAACTTGTATCTAGAAAGACCATGTGCTAAACCTAAAGTCATATTTTTAAGCTCAGCTTCACTAAGGCCTTCAATTAAATTGGTTAGTTGAGATTTTATGCCTCTAAATAATTATTCTGTGACTGGAGTTTGAATACAATTCAATCCTAACTATTCTTGAAGCTATTTAGCTAATTTTTTATCTTAAACTATTTTTATGTATAATTTATTGATACCTGCTATTTAATCCTAAACTTCCTGTGAGATTACATTCTTCTCCAAAAACTTGCTGAGTTTCTTAGGAATCTTACCATTAATAAGCTTACTAGTAGCAATGAGAGCTTCTTATGTATCCTTAAATTGTTGGAAAGCAAAAGGAGTAATCCTAACATAATTAATTATATGAATCCTTACAATTTTTTTGCTTGCTTCTCATTTTGCAAGTAATCGTAGATATTTTCAATTTTATTAAGTGCCTTAGTGTTAGCCACTTAGAAGAGTGCAAAACCAGCAGGAGTCTCAATTAATATTAACATATTTAAATATTTATGAATCTCTGTCCATATATTAATAATTTATTATGGCTAGTGAAAATTATTAATATTTCAATTTTGATCATTCTTTCTTGAAGATAACTTAGGAATACATTCAAAATAACATTTATATTTAACAACTTAACTAACTCAAACATACTTATAAACTTTCTAATATTCTACGCAATGATCGATTCTAAAACAATAAATAAATATCAGAATAATTTTGAACCACCTCAAATACCTTTTGGTATAGCAAAGTAAATAGATAGAATATATAATGATCAATTCTTTATAAAAATTAGAAGAGCCTAATTCATTATAAAGAAAACATTGATTCCACTTAAAAATATATCAATTAATAAGTGTAATTTATCTCATATATATAACACTGTAAGTATATTAATCGAGTATTTTATATGACTCATAAATTAAGATTTCTATCATCAATCTATCTTCTTTTGTTTGGAGGTTGTGTCTTAAAAATAAAAAACAAGTTGCCTCAACACTCATTCTTAACAATTTCTCAAAATATTTTATATTCTAAATAAAAAGGCATTTATGTATAATTCAAATACAACATATAATTGCGTAGAAAAAAAGAAAAGAAAATCTATAAATATAATAAAATGTTCCTAAATTCACAAATAAATTTTTTGATGAATCATTTCTATTAGAGAATTTTATTTAACTATAGGATTTAAATTTTAAGATTATCCTTTTACTATAAAATTCAAAAATTGTTTGTTGCAAGATTTATTGTTCTTTTAATTAATTCAAATTATCATATATATTTTTTCAAATACAAATTCATTTTTTAATTTTGAGTACAAAAAATAATCTAAATATAAACAATTTTAAAATCATTGAATAGTCTTTGTTAATTTAAACCAGAACATCACAAAAAAGGTTAAAGAACCTAAAATGTTATTCAAAAATTTTAATTATTTAAAATTAGTTATACAAATCTTACAAATATAATTTATCTTAATGATAAAATGATGAGAATAGTTTAGTTTATAAAATAGTTTCAATCCTAGAGTATATTGACTATCTAAGTTCATCTTCCAAAAAGAATTTTAAAACACTATTTATAAAAATTTACTTGAAAGATATATTATATTTATAAACATAATTTTAGCTCAAAGTTTAAAATTATATTATGTATCAAATTCGTAAATAAGCACTATTGATATTAAAGATTCTATATTTTTCCTATCATAGCCAAAATTACAATCATATATTGAATGAAGTGATTAGAATTGATTTTATTAATGAATTTAGAGATGATAAGGTGTATGGATAATTAATTCGCTTACTTTAGATTATGAAACAAATAAGTGATCAATTATAACTTTTTTTAAAACAAGTCCTTAGATTAACATTAAAGTTTTAGGTGCATGTAACAATGATGTGTAGTTTTAGAAGATTACTGGGCATTCAACGATTAAAAGAGCTACATGGTGTGAAAAAAAAGAGATTAATAATTATTTTTGAATTCTCGATGTTTTCTCTCTCAATTTTTAACTTAATGATTGATTTTTATATAATTAATGGAAGAACTTGAATAATACTATAAAGTCATCAAATTTTTAGGAGCTGGGGGTTTTGGAAAGGTTGTTGAAGCAATAAACAAGGAAGGAACAGGAGAGCATGTGGCTGTAAAGGTAAGAATGAAATTGAATGTTTAAATCAGATTCTTTAGAAAAAAGACTATAAAGTAGTCTAGATATTATCAGAGGCGTAAATACTTGCAAAGATGAAGCATCCCAATATTGTTTAATTCAAGGGGGTTAAAGAGACAGAAAATAAACTACTTATAGAGATGGCTCTTATCAAATAAGGTCCGTTGAAAGTGCGAAAATATAATTAAGAAGAAGCTAGAATCATTATGACCAGTATATTCAGGGCAGTCTAGTTTATTCATGAACATGGCGTTGTACATCGAGATCTCAAGCCTGAGGTAACTATAAATGAATTAAGATAAGAGAATATACTAGTTGAAGACTCTAACGATTTCAGTACACTAAAGATAGTTGATTTTGGATTATCTGCTGGATAAATTGTATTGCATGGATAATGCGGGACTCTTATTTATATGGCTCCAGAGTTATTTAGTCATCGAGTTTACTCTAAGCCTATTGATATTTGGAGTTGCGGAATTATACTTTTCTAAATGTTAACTGGAAAGCATCCTTTGTATAATTCTGGAGAGAATTCTCATGAATATAAAAAGAAACTCTTAAATCCAAAGTGGGAATTCCCAGAAGGTTTTGATCCGATGGCAAAACATCTATTTTTAAAATGTGTTTCCCTAGATCCAATTCATAGATATAGTGCTAATCAAATCTTGTAACATCCTTGGATTACTAATTCTAAGACTGATCCTATTCCATTAACTCTACCTGAAATGTACAGAGCTTTCACTGTAAGAGAACAAATTCTTTAAAAAATTAAGATCATCATGCTTTTAGCTTCTATCAAAGGTTTGCAAGTAGACACTTAGTAAAACATATATAATAAAATCTTAGATATTTAATAAAACAGACTGACAAATTATAAACTAACAATTCTAACTTATTAGATAAGGAATATATAAAAGAAATGCTAAGAGAATAAAACGTATTAAAAGAAAATATAAATGTACCTCCGATTAAATAGTAATTAAGATATGAAAAGATCTTATAAGTATTTTGATATTACATAACTTTTAGAGAATATAAGAGAATGGAGTGAAAGAACCAGAAGATAAATGCCTTTCCAAACATTCCTAACGCATTTATACAAATGAAAATAGCTAACCTTCATCTTCTTAAAAGTCCTTAAATAGTAGTGTTGTTAATCACGAGTCTAATAATAAAGAATAAATTTATATTTCAATTGGAAATAAACATCATTTCAAAAAGAGACTTTTCAAAAAAACTCATTAGAGTGATAAAAAAAAGACTTCAAATCCTTTTGAAATTCCAGCAATTCGTTCAAGATCAACTACATCAAATCATAAAACAGAATCAAAATAACCACAACCATAACATTTTGATTCACCTAAAAAACCCATGTCTATGGTCCGTCCTTTTAAGTTCTTGTTAAATACTTAATTACAATAATAACAATAATAATAATAATAATAATAATAATAATAATAATAGTAATAATACAGCTAATCTCCTATTCAAAAACCTCCAGATGCAAGAAATAGAAGCAACAGTTCTACTAAAAAATTAAGTATGGTTGAATAAGAATGTATTGATGCTTATCGTTTCGATTAAGAAAGTAGATTTAATGTTTATCTTAATTTAGAAGTAATACACAGCATGTTTATGCCAAGAGTATTTAATAAAAAGATATTACCATTTTCAAGAAATTTTCAATCAAAACTTCCTATATAACCTTAAAGTATAGAGCTGAATATTCTTAAACCACCACTACCAAAAAAACTTATCTGATTATGTTTTATATAATATATATTTTATTTATCTTTTTAAGGAAATCACATATTTTCTGTATTTTGATTTATAGGAATAGATACTTCCATTTCATCCATCCATTTCTCTAATTTAATTGCACAAGCCAATCTGGAACTACAAAATCTTTTATATTCTTTACTGTTTAGCAACTGGATAATCTATTCTATTGATCACTAATTCTTCTAAATAGAATGGATCTCTGATCTTCTCAATCCAAGGTGATTATATTAAAATGTGGCAGGATCCACATGAAGGACCAAATGTATTTGTCTAAACTGGATTCTCAAGTATACTATCCAATTATTCTCCTCCCTCACAATCCCCTGTTATAATAAGAAAGCAATTTTACCTGGTATATTTGTTACTTTAAATCTTCTTAATGCAACCAAAAGACTTTCACCAACATAAGCAGGAATTCTTTAGAATTCACCATCATTATACACATTGATATAGATCCTAAATTAGAATTTGTAATTACATTTTATCCTAAACAGATGGGGCATATATTGGGCCTGTTGCTTTGTGTGATCCATGAGCAAAGCAATATCTCACAATTCTTTATAACATTTTAATTAATTATTATATTAATTTAACCCTATAAAATATATCAACATCTTATCTCATTTTTAACACATAATTAAACTAAGTGTTTACTTTTTGAATTTTTTTAGAAATAAACTACAAATCTTCTATTGAAATTAAGGAAATCTATTAAATCATATATTTCAAGTTAAAAATTTAATTATCAACGATTAGTTTTATGTTTTATATGTTTTTGATATCTTTTTTATGTAATTTTAGATCAATTTTTGTTTTCAAGGATTATTAAGATAAAAATAAACTTATCAATATACTCGTTTTTTTATTCATTTATTAAATAATGAAATTATTATTATTGATAACACTGTTAGCAATATGTACATGTTTGCGCTATGATGATGGGAACAGCGGTAACTCTGTAATTGAAGAATAAATTAAAGAGATTTAATAACACAAAATTGGTTAAGCCATTTTGAAGATGGCAGAATTAAATTACAAATTGTAAGGTCCTGTAGATGAATTAATTTAAACAATAAAAAGCTTTGGGCGTTAGTTGATTGTATTTTTAAAAATAATATATAGGAAAGAGTTGAATAAGAAAACCTCGATTACGAGGCTATAAAAGCAGAAAGTATTGTTAAAGTTCAATAATTAAAATAAATTATATCTGATGCTGATAACGAATAGAATAAATAGAGAAAAAGAATTGGATAGGAACTTGAACCAAGAAAAGTAAGTTAAATGGATTATATTTTAGAATGATATAGAAAAATAATTATTAAGATTAAAGGATTCTAAATAATAAAACGAATCAAGATTGAAAATGTAAGAAGCATTACGTAAGTAATAATATGAAAATTTCGAGAAATCTAAAAGGGAAACTGGAGATTTGATTAAAATAACAGATGATACAATAAAAATGGTAGGTTCTTTATTACCAAGACCTGATTGTAGTTTTATTGAGATGGATAAAATTCAATTGAGTAAAGAGGAATCAAAAGATTTAAATAGAAGATTAAGAAGTATTAAAGGAAGAGTAATTATTAATTTTAATTTTAGGTAGAAGGATTAAAAGGTTATGAAAGCATGATGGAAACATTGGTTTAATTAACAGATTCTAATTTTAAATAGAGGCATTTTATAAAATCAGTTTTGGATTTACTAAATAAACTTCGAAAATCTTTGGTTGAATCTCAAAATAAATTAATTAACGATGAAAAAGAATAAGATAGAGCATTTTCTTAATGGGATGGTGCTTAAGATGGTGAAACAAATTTATTTGACAGAGAATGGAACGATTTAATCGAAGAAAGAGAAGACATATAATCATTTATTGCTGATTGTGAAAATATTATAAAAATCCATTAAGCAGATGTAGATTTATATGGAGAACGCGTTAAATTAGAAGAATAATCATTGTTGATTAGCAAATAAACCCATGAGGAATTGGTGAAATAAATAAATAATGAATTGGATATTATTCAAAAATCCATAAAGCTATTGTATTCACCTGCTATTTTTGAATACTTGAAATACAAAATAAACTTAGGTCCCTGATTTTTAAAAATAATATACATCTATATAAATAGAGAAGATTTAATTATTTATTTTATCATGATATACGATTAACCTGAACACTTCGGACTTTTTGAAAAAACCTTCACTGCTAAAGAGAAAGAAGAAGTGAAACAATTTTTGAAATACGATAGACATGTGCCTTTGAAATTGACAGAACAAGTATTCCATGCCGAAGCGTATTTATTTTATTCTCTACAATAGAGATGCATCAAGATTCGAAAGATTAGGTTAAGTTGGTGGAGCAGTTTATTCATTCTCATTCTTTTTCTTCCCAATTATTAAAGGTTTACCAATCAAATAGAGACTATTTTGGGCAGCAGTCCCAGGTGGCATTGTTGCATGGTTAGGATGGAGGATTAAAGAAGAATTAGAATGGAATAGAGTTTATAATTGTTATTAGAAATATCAAGTAGCTCATTCCATGCACAAGAAGGTGTTCATTTGAAAAAATCATGCATGCACATAATATATATATACAAAACCAAAATATCTAATTCAATAATTAAATTATCATGTTTTTTGAGTTAGACGACATTAGAAGAAGACATTCCTTGTATTTTGATTGTTATAATGCTGGTGTCTGGACAGATGCTCCAGAAAAGTAAACTACCATTCTTATAAATTAGTTCATTGAGATGGAATTATACAAGAGGTGCAATTTCTGGATTACTAGGAAGTGTTATTGGCGAAACATGGCATAATTTCTATGAGAATTGGAAACTATTGTATCCTTTTTAATTCATTAAAGGTTACGATCATATGAATAACCAAATAACTTGAAAGAATTGTATAATTTTAGCAAAGCAACTATTAATCTTGAGAATTTCAAAAGATCAATGAGTACTAGAATGTAATTTGCCTTTGCCTCAGGTGGTATCGATTGGGCTTTGAGATTAGCAGCATTTAGAGCAGTTAATAATGGATGGCAAAGTATATAAATAAAATATTAAATTAAGGAACTTGGGGTACTTTCGAATATGGTTTTTTGAGAAAAGTACCAGGCACTTTGTTTATGGCCCTTGTTACTGCTCCAATTGGAATTCCATTAGAAGTAGCTAGAATGGCATATTATGCTGATAAAACATTCCCCAAAGAACTATAAAAAGGATATACATCTTTTTTCAATGCTTTATGGAGAATTCCATTTGAAGAGGGACCATACTATTTCTATAAAAATTCATTCCCTCTTTTTGCTAGAAACTTTTTCTAAACATTTACTCTACTTTACTCTTTTGATTGGATGAAGGATAAGGTAAATATGAATTTATATAAAATTGATAGCTTTCTGTCTTAACAAGAGTTTCAGAAATTCCATATTTCCCAGTTAAGGTTTTAAATTGTTTCTTATCTACTTATTTGGCAATCTTAACTAGTTACTCTTTATCTTAGGTGACAAGAGAAATGGTAGATTTATGGCCAAAACCAAATGGAGTTTGTCCTTATGATGGAAATTACAGAAAAGCTGCCACTCATATATGGTATTTAGATCTTATATGCTTAACACAGGTATGCCAGAAATCTCAATAACTATTTCCCAGGAATGTTAAGAAATTATGCCAGTAGATAATTCTTACCTATGTTTGTAACACTATGGTGGGCTGACTCTTTTGGATTATTTACTTATTGGAAAATAGATATGTTTAGTGGAGCAGGATCAAATACATGGGAAGATTCATTTTGCTGAAATTATTAATCAATAATACATAATATCACAAAATAATATTTTTTTAATTAATATATACCGTTTTTAATCATTTTCTTTTTTCATAAATTATTAAAATGAAAACAACATTGCTTCTAGTCTTAGTAGCTTGTGCTTTCGCCACAAACACAGCATTATTTGATAGAATTGAAAACAGCGATTTGGGTAGAACACTTTTAAATACAATTGCTATTTAAATGACAACCGGTGAACCATTAGAAAGAATTTTCTAAACCCTTTATGATTTAGAAGACAGATACATAGCCGACTAAAAAGAAGATGATGCTAATAACCAAGCTTTCTAATAAGTTTGTGATGCAGATTTGGCTGCCTTGAATTAAGAACTTGCCAATCTTGAATAAAGAAATACTGAATTATAAGCTGTTCTTGATGATCTTCAACCAATTAGAGATTAAAAGATTGGATAAAAGAAAGCAAAAGAACTCTAGAAGGCTGAATTATAAAAGGTTATTGACGAAACAACAGCCAAGAGATAAGAATAAGCTGATGACTTTGAAGCTTAAAGATAAGAATATACATTTGTTTCATCAGTGTTGGCTGAAGCAAGAAGACTCTTTACAGATAACCTCTAAGCTCCATCTTTCTTATAAAAAGGTGAAGAAAGGGTTCATGTTACTCCATAAATTATGGCTTAAGTTGCTAGTCACATGAGTTAAGGTGCTCACAAAGCCAGTACAATGAAACACGTTAGAACTTTTGGAAAAGCTATTAAATTATTAGCTAATCTTGCCAACAGAACTCAACAATTCGCTAACTAAGAATTAACAGGTAGAGTTATTAAATTGATTGATGATCTCTAAAATTAATTAAGTTAAGCATTTGATTTAGCCAGAAAAGCTGAAGATGACAGAACAAGAGCATTCTAAGCATACATCAGTTTACTCAACAAAGATATGAACAAATACAACTCATCAATTGCTAACTTAACAGCTGAAATCTAATCACTCTAAGACAGAATTGATGCTACTACCTCAAGCTAAAACGATGTTCTCTAAAGAATTTAAGCTAAGACTTAATAAAGAGATGATAGAAGAGGTGAATGTTAAGAAGCTGCTTATGATTACTAATAAAGAAGAGCTGCAAGAGATAAAGATAGATAAACTGTTAGTGATTTGATCGGTATCTTAAACACTAACATGAGAGATCTTAAAGAATATATTGCTTTAAGAATTGCTGCTGGTGATAAGAACCTTGAATGAAATTGATATAAAATAATAATAAAAAGTAAATCAATCAATTTAAAGTTTTAACATCATATCTTTAAATTCTTACAAAGACAACATTCCGTCTCCATTTTTATCAACTTCATCCATTAATTTAATCCATGCTTCAGATGGAATTTTATTACCTGCTCCAAACATATGTTTTAGTTCTTCTACAGTGATTTCTCCATTATTGTCATTATCAATGGCTTTAAATGCTTATTCTAAAATATCTTATTATAATAATTTTTATTTATTAATAGTTGCTGCAACAAATTCAGAATAATCTATTAATCCAGATTCATTCTTATCTACTTGTTTCATAATTTGTTCGACTTACAACTCTGCTTCTGTTTAACTTACTATTTTCTTATATCCTTCTAATAGCTCTTATTTTGTGAGAACTCCATCTCCATTTTTATCAAGAAATTTGAAGAATTTTTACAATTCTTATTTTTCCTCTTTGGAAATAAACTATTTTACTATATAAAGAAAAGCAGCTTCTTAAACTTTTTAAGTTGTCTATTTAATTTAAACAAATTACTCTAAAATGTTTCATATTATTTAGAACATTTTTTAATTCAGGAGCTTATAATTCTTCAGATGTATATTTTTGTATCCATGGATGCATCAAAGCTTTATTTGCTGACAATCTTTTATCTGGATTCTTATTTAACAATTGCATTATTAAATCTTTAGCTTCATTTGAAACAGATTTCCATTATTACTACTCAAAATAGATATTTCCTTATTATATTCTTTTCACTATTTAATCATCTGTTTCTCCATCGAAAGGAGGAGAGCCGCATAGTAAAATAAATAAAACAACTCCTGCAGACCATATATCGCACTTTTCATCATATCTCTCCTCAATCAACTCGGGTGCCATATAATATACCTTAAATGAAATTAATTAAGTAAATTACTGTTCCTATTTTTTCTTCCAATTTTTAGTTTCCATATTTTAAAGAAGTGCCAAAATCAATTATTTTTAACTAACTATCCTCTCCTTCGTGATCATAAAGTAAATTTTCTGGTTTAATATCTCTATGAACTATCTTTGATTGATGACAATAATTTAAAGCTGATAATATTTGCCTCATTGCATATGCAGCTTCTTTTTCTGAGAAGTAGTTTGATTTTATTATCTTATCAAATAATTCTCCACCAGTACACAATTCTGTAACGATGTAAAGATGATCATTTTCTTCAAAATAATCAAATATTTTAATTATATTAGGATGATCCTATCATATCACTTGTTTAAATACTAAAGATTTCAATATGTTAACTTCATTGATAATCTATATATATTCGTCTTCATTAGCCCTCAATTTATTGATTTACTTAATGGCTCTTAACTATCCACTAGCTACATGAATAGCCTTCCAAACTGTACCAAAGGCACCTAAATTTTCATAAATTCTTACCTTATCCTAATGGGGGATCTTCTAGTTTATAGTCTCTTAAATTTCCGCCATTCCCTTCATAAGCATCTTTATAGGATGTAAATTCTTATCGATCTAAAAAATACCTAAAGATAAAGCAGAAGGAGTTTAAGTGCTCTTGGCAATGCATTTACAAATACCCATCAAATAATAAACTATAAAACAAAAAAAAATTAAAAAATCAAGCTCTGTAATGTTCAGCAGAATGATTATTTCCTCTAGATTTAGTTGGGGCATATTTTAATGGTGACTTAGATTAGCTATGCTACTGAATTCTTGCCATTGCATAAAGTTTATCTGTAGAAACTGAATAATTAAACATTAATTCTTTAATTTTGCTTAATAATAAGTGTCGATTGAAATCTTCAGTCTAATTTATTGAATTTTTATACTTATAGTTTTACTTTCTATTTATTTACCAAAGATTATTAACTAGTAAGATTCGAGAGTTAAATTTTCGGACTTGTTGCATTGTCTAACTATGAAAATTTCTGTAATAAATTATTAGCTAAATTTAACTGCTATTACATACAATTTTTTTATTATGAAGAAATTATTCTTGGAGATGATGCTGCTGTGAGATTCCTTGCTGCTTATCTTTGAGTAGAACTCTATCTTTCATACTTATCTATCTCGTGTATTTGATTTATGAGTGAATATATTTTCCCATAATCTAATGGCTATGTTTACAACAAACTCAAAAATTATTCCCAAAGTTCCATAATGTATCCTTGCTAATTGATCGGATAATATGGCAAATTTGATCTTATGAATGAATCAAACATAGTATAAAGTGTGTCCATTTAAATTATTTAACGATTAAAACTTATCTAAATAACTAAAAAGAAAACATAATATTAATTTCAAAAACATTGGTTAATTTGGTACTTTATCACTCTGAAATAATATTATTAATTAATCGAATGCTTTTAGAACAAATCATAAAATTTAGTACAAACTCGATAAGATCAAATGTTAAATTAAAATCAGCATCATTTATCAAAATTTTATCATATCAATTTTGGCAATTCATAATTGTATTGATTTCTAACACCTTCTCATAGAAAATATATTAAAAAAGAATATATAATATATAAGTTGATGAATTTACTATTGTTTTATATTATTTATACTATCATTATCAGAATTTATCTAATGTAGACAAATCTTAAGGCAATTATTATAATTTATCGGGATATTATTTTAAGAGTTGTTACAAGACCTAATAATTTAAGATGAGTAAATTACTTCATCATCGGTTTATTTTTTATTATCACCTCCTTCTTCTTCTGATTTAACAAATGAGATAGCAACTCCATTAGTCTCTTATCTTCCTGCTCTTCCTACCTTTAATTTTAATTTATATTATTACTCTATGCAAATATGTCTCCAAAGAATCAGGCATATCGAAATTGATAACATAATTGACTTTATCAATATCAATACCTCTTCCCATTAAGTTAGTAGCAACTAATAATCGGAAATGACCATTTCTAAATTATTCATATGTTTTTTGTCTCTGTTTTTAATGATCTGGACCAAGTCTATTACCTCCGTAAAGTTATCTAACAGACTCTTCTCCTCTCTTTTTAAGTTCTGAAACCAAAGCATCAGCTTTTTCTGAACTCTTAACAAAGATTATGCATTAATTTAGTTTGCAGGTATTCAATATTTATTTCAAATAATGAAATTTAAGTGCTTCTGGCACTTTCATATAATATTGCTTTAATTTGTCCAAAAAGAGTTATTCTGGTTTAATAGTAATCTCATAGATCTAATAAAATATTGATTCTGATGTATTACATGTTTATTGTCAGCTATAAATCTTTTCAATGATGCTCTGCTTGATTCTGTAAATGTTGCGCTAAATGCCATAAATTATTTCTCCTATGGTGACTTTAAAAAGATGTCCTAAATGTCCTTTCTAAAAATAATTATTTCCAAAAATCAACACCTCATGTTCAAATCTTCAATCATTGTATCGGCTTCATCCAAGATAAAGTACTTTAATTTATCTACTTTCAATGCCTTTCGTTCGCAAATCAAGTCCTTAAGACGGCCTGGAGTACTAAATATTACAATAATATCTTACCCAACTATTATTTATGGTTTAACTGTTTCAATAGTTTAGATATTCACTGTTACAGGTTCGCCCCCACCATAGAAACATTCCACTTTGACGCTTTTCATAAACTTTCCCAATCTCAAAAATTCATCTCGAGCCTAATAGTATAAATGTCAAGTAATACTTATTGGGCTAGCTCTCTTGTATGTGTAATTACCAGGCATTCAACTTTATTACTATCCGTATTTATAGTATTTAACACAGTAAGCACGAACACAGCAGTCTTTCCAGTTCCAGCCTTTGCTTAGCAGATCAATTATTCTCCTAATAAAGCATTAGTTAATGACTCTGCTTAAACTTTAAAATTAATTTGATTTTATACCTCTTGTAGGATGTTCAAATCCTGCTTCTTTTACTGCTCTTAAGAGCTCCTCTTTAAGCCCAAAGTTTTTAAATTGAGAGACATTGTAATTGCCATATTTTCTAGGATTCTCAATATTTGCTCTTACTCTGTGTCTTTGTCTTTATTTATTAATTGTTCTTCTTTAAAATCAGGAATATCGTCCAATAATGCGCTGCTCATTTGATAAAGATTTATATAAATAAATATCTTAATTAAAAAAGCTTCTATTTAAATATGCATTTTTCCCTCTGTTTTCCAGAATTAATATCTTTAATGAGGCAAATATATAAAATAAAACTATTACAAATCTTATATTCTAGGGTTGATAGCAAGAAATCGTTTTAATAATAGGCTAGTGGTGTTGCCTGCACTCCTTTTTATAGATTTTTGAATAATAAACTTCTATAATATCTAAAAATATTTTTTTCATTTTTATCTTGCATTGCTAATAAAAAAATTTTAATTTAAAATTGAACTTCATAATGATTACAGAAATATTAGAAAAAAACTAATTTAATGATTTTTACATCATATTTGATGATAATGTTAAAGATGCAAACAAAAGTGTGAAATCATTTTATGAATAATATGAGTAAGAATGTAGTTAAAAAGGATCTGAAAATTTTAACAACCCTAATAAATTTAAAATATACATCAATGAAACCATTAATAAAGGAAGATCAAAATAAAATGTATCCTCAATTATTGAAAAATATTCAAAAAATAAAAACTTAGAATCATCAAGATTTTTTTAGTAAAGTTGTTAGAGAGCACCTTTTTTATGTTTAATTGCCTTGTGTAAAGAGTAGTTTCTAAGTTTAGAAAATATTCTTGAACAAGTAGTTGCTCATAAAGAAAATGATTGTAAGAATGTCATCATTTTAGAGGAGATTAAAGAGTTAATTTATGCTTAAAATCAATTTGTTCAATATTAACAAGAATTTGATCAATTTGTATTAGATCTCTAATTAAATAATCAAGTAGACATAATAAATACAAAATCAACTAAATAAACAATCGAAGAAATTGCTTAATGCTTATTATGTAGTGTTTAATGGAAAAAAAAATAAAATAAAATACCATGCTTATTTCGAGAGAGAGGAGATCAAAACCTATTTAAAGCTGAAAATGCTGGAATTACAAATACATATGAACTCTATTGGTTATCTATGTTATCTTAGATTCCAGGAATTAGTGAAGCAAAAGCTAGAGCTATTGTATTAAAATATCCATCCGTCAAATCCTTAATTAATGCTTACAAGAATACTGATATTGAGAAAAGACCTCATTTACTTAGTGAGATTGAAGTTGTTCAAGGAATTGTCCAATAGACTTCTAAGAAATTAGGAAATACTATCTCAGAATAATTATATATTCTCTTCTCAACTACTGATGCTGATTATAAAGTATTAGATTGAAAATAATTAATTGATTATTATTATTGATTTATTATTGTACTATATGAAACTTAATAAATGCTCAATCAAAGAGTCCTCCCATATCAACATCTTCTTCGGGTTCTTCAGCTTTCTTTGGTGGTTCAGCTTTTGGTGCTTAAGTTGCTTGGGCAGCTGGTGTTGCTTAAGCAGCTGGTGCTGAGCTTTATGCTAAATATTTAGAAATCAGTATTACAAGCTCCTCCTCCTACTGACAAGCTTGTGAGTTACTTTGATCCTTCTTTAATAACATCAGCCAAGCTCTTTCCTTTTAAGGCATCGACAACTAATTTGACATCTGCAGCAACTGGTTCAACTCCAGCTTCTTTGAGCAATTAAGTAACTTAAGCCTCAGCTAATGGATAGAGATGTAATAATACTGGGTTGGTTGTTTCCTCCTAAAACAAGCAAGGCATATGCAGCAACGTACTTCATTTTATTATTATTTAAAAATTATTTTTAAATATGATGCTACAAGATTATTGTTTATATATAATTTCTTATTAGAATGACTTTTATTTGATTTATTTTATTCATTTTTTCTTAATTCTAGAATCCTTTATAATCATTCTTCACAGAGCATTAAAGAAACTTAAACCCAAGTCAACTTCAGAATTGTAGAATCTAAAAATTAAAATTTAATGGTTTGAAGTTTTGAAAAATTAAGAAAATTTGGAATAGGAAATTCAATTACATAAACAATAATATGATATTTAGAGCGTATATACATATTTTAGTACTTTGAAATTAAGATATAGTAATAATTTCTGAAATAAAAATGATTTTATTCAAAAATTTGAAGTAAAATAGTTATTAGATATTCAATTGTCAAATAAATTATGATCAGAAATCATAAAGATGCCCGTTTTGTATAAAATATTTGACATCAAATTAAAATAATTTAAGCAGTCTTTTTATGTTTTGATTGAGAGGAACAAATCCTATTTCTTCTTCTTCAGATTTATGTTTTTATTTTTCTCTATTGATTAAATGAACTGTTAGATCTCGATTGCAACTCCATTAATTTATAAGGACTCGATGTTATGAGATATGTCTACTATCAAAAACAGGTAATCCTTTTTACCATTTAAGTATATTATCTTTTTGAATTATAACATCTAAATCCATATCATCAATACTAAAGGAATCTTAATCATTTAATTAGGCTTTTAATTTCTAAGTATTTAAATAAGAAGAAACTCCAGCAATTCTTATATTTGATTCAGCAGCTTCAAATTCTCCGGTCACAAATTTCGAATGGAAGAATTGAGCTCTATCTACGTCTCCTCTATAATAAAAATTGATAGCAATCATGTCATAACATAATAGTTCATAATTTCTATCTTTGACAACCCAAGATAATTTTAATAATTTCTTAAGGTAAATAGCTTCTTTATCCAAATCACCCAAATCCAATGCACATCTAGCTAATTGTCTATAAGCTAAAAGTTTATATTTTTATAATTTCTTTCCTTGCAAATTACATGTTCTTAAAAATTTTTTCCAAATGTTATAACCCTCCTTTCTTCTACAATATACAAATTGTATTTAAGTTTAGAAGTATATTGCCATAAAATAAAAACTAACAATCCCACATTATTTACAAGCATTTACAAGTTTTTCTAGATCTGGCAATAGAGTTTGTAATTGTTCAATTAATACTGATTTTATCAAGGTTGAAAGAATTTAATATATTTCTTCAAAATGATTTTTATTTATAAAAGTTATAGATGGTGTAAAATCGTTTAATTAAGAAAGTGATCCAATAAGAGTAAATTTCCTTGCTTGTTCCATTTTTTTTGTTATTATTATTTTAAAAAGGGTAATAAAATACTATCTTTTCTGTTCCTTCTCTCTTTTTCCATTTTTTCAGTTGCCAACCTAGTTTAGGAAGCTTCTCTAAGAAAGACGAAATCTTAAAACATTTCATTATTTTACAATCCTCTCCATTCAGATTTTATTTTAAGTAATTCTTTTTTCTCATCAATAAATCCTGTTTATGTTAGCATCTATTTCATTTTTGTAAAAGATGCAGTAGTAGATAATGAACTTGAGTTCATAATATATATAATAAATATAATATTAGGTTACGCTCGATATTTAATAAATTCATAAATGAACTTAGCATTATTAAATGAAGAGATGGAGAAAATTTAAAGTAGTATAAAAGAGCCATCAGAAATAATAGATGTATTTCGAAATCATCTTGACAAAATCTTAGAAATGATAATAACTAAATAAACTTCCTAAGAGCTAAAGTTTTAGAGTTTAAAGGAGTTATGCCATTACCTGATAGTAATGAGAGTTTCTTTGGATGGAATTCTAAATGATTCTTATCATACAAAGAGAGAGATCTTTTATATGAATCAAAATGTATTTTAAAAATAAGAGAACTTAAATTTAGTTATAAAATAATTTTCACATAATGTCTAGATTTAAAGAAAATAATTACATATAATTTCAGCTTCAAAAGGATTAGTATGCGGTTCTTTGATATTAAGAAAATAAGACATTGAATTAGATTTGTTGTAATTGACATCTTAAGGAAAAGGATTGAATATAACTGAATTCATGAATGAATGGTAACCTGAAATATATGGTAAATGGATATTGGTAGTTGAAAAAGAAACAGTTTATTTTCATCTAATAAATGAAATGCATTAAGAATTCTTATAAAATACAGTCTTGATTACAGGTAAAGGATATCCTTGTTATGCGACCAAGTATTTCGTTAAATATTTATCAATTATGAATCCTTATATTCCAGTTTATTATTTCGGAGATATGGATCCCCATGGATATGATATTTTATAATAATATGCTTTTGGGAATTCATACTCTAGTCATGAACATAATAATATACCATGGATTTAATGGTTAAATCCTTATTTATACTCAGATTAATTATAGATAAAAAAAAAAGTTAAATTAAATTAAAGAGAAATCTAACTTTTGGAATAAATCGTAAACAATCCAAACATACCTGAAAAGTGGAAGTAAATTATGGATAACAAAGAAAAATATGAAATTGAAGACATTTTAGTTGAGAATCTATCAACTTCTTTATTGGAAATAATGTAAAGTTTGGATTGTGATGCTTGAATATATTATTTTTTCAAAATTATTGATAATTTTAACTTCTCTTGACATCTCATATATATCTTTTAGAAATAAGTTAACAATTTTCCTAATAAACCAATAGTCACTTATTCGAAGTTCTTAAAATATTCAAATTAAGTAATAGGTTTTAAGTAAATAAAAAACTATCCTTTAAACCATCATAAATGTTCTGTAATTAAACTTTTAAGACAAGTTTAATTATTTATTTTCTAATGAAATAGAAATAGTATATCTGTTCATAATTTATAAATTGAATTATATAATTTTAATTTTATCTAAATATTTTATTTTGTGTTACATTACAAAGAAATATTTTAATATCTAATAAATATTTTAGGTATTGAAATACTAAATCGTTAATATATAATATCCGAATAAACGAGTTATTTTAATTAAGATTAATACTTAGAAATAAAAGGCAGTATTTAAACAAATCAATTAAATATTTAAAATATCTTCCTTTATATAATTAATGTGGAATCAAAATTAATAGTATGATACTAGTATAGATGAAAATAATGAAATCCATGTTTATAAGTCTATTTTGAGTGAACAAGAGTCGTAAGAATTAGGTAATTTAAAAAAATATTAGTTAGGTTTTAATTCTTACAGCACTTAAAATTATCAGCTTAATCTTCTAGAGTTTGATTTTCCAGAGGATGCTAGGAATATCGTCGAAGATTTTAAAGTTTCAATAAAAAAAGGGCAATAGAAAGATCAATTTAAGAAAAATATCCATAACAATAAAATAAAGAAGACATAATACAAAAAGAAGGTTAAAAGAATTAAGGAATTTCAATATGAAGAAGATATAAAACTATTAACCTTAGTCCATTAACATGGAAGATAATTTTCGCGAATAGTGAAACAATTCCCTAAAAGAACTGTTAGTATGCTAAAAAATAGATATTATAAGAACTTAAGATATAGATGGGAAGAACTATTGGGAATGTAAGAAATAAAAATATAGTTTAGAGAATACACAGAAAATGAAGATGATTAAAAAACTGAGAAAAAAGTTGGAGTCAAGTATCCGAATAACCAATCTATTGATCATAAGGACTTAATTAACATGTTACCTAATTCTTATAGTTGTCCTATAATTTGCGGCATGCTCTCATAATTCATAACTAAAATGGATTCATTTCTCAAGAGTCAATTTTGATCATAATACTAACTTGATAGAGTTATGTATATATTTAATACAAATAATCATCACTAATGCTTTTCTTTTTGCAAGAGAGAGGAAAAAGAAAGAAATACATTTTTTATATAAAACAATAAAAAAAACTGAAATTCCGATAAATTGTTTAATATATTGGAAGGTACGGCATTTAACAATAAATAGTTTAATTAAATTGTTTAATGAGTTATTCAAGCATAGATTAGATATTTATGAAAATGAACAATGATTGGGCGTCATTATTTATCATAGCTTTGGATTGATAAAGTAAATAAAAGGGAAAAAAATTTTCCAAATAAAATTTTATTTTTACGACTAAAAGTTTGTACTAAAAGTTTAAATTGAAGAAGCAAATAAAATTCATATCATTACATCTACATAGACTTATTGCTAAGTTATCGATTAAGATGGCATGTCACCTATAAAAAAAAAAGAACATTAAATGAAATTATGAAATTGGTGCATTTTAGTAATGATATGTTTATTTATAAAATATATGTCTTTCTTCTAAACTTCGAAATTTAGAATTTATGAAAAAGTTTTTTAATTTTAATAAAGAAGTTTATAAATGCAAACGATTTTCATAAATAAATATATGATAATATTATCAAGCTTCATATACTTAATGCTCTCTTAAGTATTAGGTTTAGATTAATGGCAATGTACATGCGAATAGTTAATGACCGAATTTGACTGTATGACATAGTAAAAAAATAGATTTAAATTGGGAGAGGTTGATTAATCTTCTGTTTGCTTCTGGTATTAAGAAAAATGTTAAAATTTAATGAATTATATTTCTGATGTTAGTTGTAGTAGTTTGAGCAACTAAGAATGCTCATTTGTAAGTGATACTCTATTTACAATAAATCCAATATGTGCTTGGTATTATAAATCTGATGGAGGATAATGCACTAAATTCACAAGATGTCAAGATTATTAATATTCATCTGAAGTAATAGCTCAAGTTGAATGTGCAAATATAGGATGTAATAGAATTAAGAATCGATGTTCATTTGATTATAGAGGAAGATAAGAATAATATTGCTCAGAAATTGGAGACCAAAAAACTTGTGATGCCACTTTTTTAAAAGATAAACTTACAATTTGTTAATGGAATTCAGGAACAAAGATTTGTGGTGGTGTAAATTTTGATTAATGTGCTGATTTATTAAATGAATAGACCTGTAATTTAGCAAATACATTTTGTAGATGGAGAGATGGTGTATGTGCAGAAAGAGATTGTTCTGTTAAAGAATTGGAATATTAATCAGGAACTTAAATTTGTGTCTCCTTTTATAGTTTGATAAACAAAAAATATGTACAATGTGCTGAGAATGAAAATGGAGATTGTATTGAAACTGATCCAGAATAGTTACTTCCAACCTAATGCAATTTATATAGTCGTTTTACTTATTAATGGAACACAACTACTACTTCTTGTACTCCTTGCTTATATGTAGGATTAAGCCATATAATCCAAGTTGGAATAATTATTTTATTCTTCATTTTATTGTGATAATAAGTTGAATATATATATATTAAATAAAATAATTAAATTATTTCAATGGAATATGATATTAGAAAGCTAGAAGATAAAATAAGAAAAATTGAAAATGAATGTGTTGAATTATAAACTAAGATTGATTACTCAATTAAAAAAAAACAAAGTGTGTAAAAGAAAAATGAATTTCTAAAATAAGTAATTGTAAGACTAAATGACTTATATACATGAAATTAATCTATCTATATATTGAATAGCAATAATTTGTATATTTCATATATAATACATAAGAAAATTAAACATCTATGTATTATATAATAAATATTTTCATTTGTAATGAATTTAATCAAATTTTATCAAACAATCTATCGTTTTTGTATTAATATTTACTTATTTTATCCCCTTATAGAGTACAAATTTTTTAAATTCACAATAAGAAATATTTCCAAAATTAATCATCAATTATTCATATGCTTTTTTTAATTAACAGATGTATAATTTATCCAATATTATTTTCTGAATAAAATCAATCATCAAATGCTTCTGCTTCAAATTAATCCTTACTTATTGAATTTATTATAAATTCTCTTCAAAAACCTCAAAATTTACAGAACAAACTATAGAATACTTTTTAAAAATTTAATTAACATTTGGTAATTTAGGAAAAGAAAAAGAATAATTCAACTTTGACTTTATATTTCGATTGATAAAATTTGCTATTCTCAGTTATTTTTATAAGTTATAATATAATTTATAGAGTTTTAATTGGATAATATTATATTATTATACATTAGATAAATAGTTTATAAAAGAAATCATTAATCTTTAAGTTGAATTCTTATATTAGAAGTTCTTGGAGAAACAATAGCTGATAATAATGATGTTTGCCCATTAATTTATGGGAGATATTCATAACCAAAAAATTATTCTTAAAAATTTAATATAAATAATTACATTATATTTGCTCTGAATGTAGGATGGATTAATCTTCTTAAGATTCTAATCTATTTGATTTTAAATAATTCTCTAATTTTCCATCTGGAATAAATGGAGAAGAAATTAACTTTTTTTCATATTAATTCCAATTTAAATCTTTAAACCATGGATGATTTTTCACCTCGTCTGGTCCATTACATCCTAATCTAATTGTAGGTTTTCTTTGCAATAAAGCATTTGTGAAGTTTATTGCATCTTCAGTCCAACCTTATGGAATGTCGGTCAAAATAACTTATTTTGCTATTATTTAATCTCTAATCTCTTATCTACTCTTACCATTATAAGGTCTTTTACCTAACTTAATCAATCAATATATTGTATTACAATACATTCATGCATTATGATTCCGAGAGCAAAGTAATCTACAGCTACCCCATGATTTTATCTGCACATCACTTCTGGAGCCATATATCCAGGTGTGCCACTTGTCTCATGACTATTTTAAGGTTTCCATATTCTTGCAATTCCAAAATCTGTAATTCTTAAATATCCTTCACTATCGAAAACAAGATTTTCAGGTTTAATGTCTCTATGTATAATTCCATTTGAATGAATATAATCTAATCCTAAAATAATGCAAGCTGCTATATGTTTTGTAATAGGCTCTGAAAACTTTCTATATTTACAGATGTGAAATCTTAAATCGCCTCCGGCTAAAAAGTCCATTGCTAAATACAATTGATAACGATCTTAAAATGCGCTTATTATATTTATGATAAAACTATGGCAAATATGTTACAATTTATTACTCGTGTTTTAATGTTGACAATATTTATAATTCATTCATCACTGAACTAACACTCTTTTTTTGTATCACTCTATTGTTTAAAAATCATTTAATACCTCACTTTAGACATAACTTTTAATGCAACTATTAAATTTCTCGTCTTTTAAAGTCTTGCTTTATATACTTTACCAAACCCTCCTTATCCAATAACAGATATTAATTCAAAATTTTAAAGAGACATCTCTATATATATTAATACTATATCAATACAAGTATCATCACATGATCCTCTAAATTTGAACTCACAGCCTCCCATAATTTTTATAAGAGATTATTTTATTAATAAATTTCACTAGCTTATCAAAATGTTTTTTACTTTCTAACAACATAAAAATTCAAAATCATAGGCAGCCTTTTAAATATACAAAGAAATATCATTAAAATAAGAAATTTTGCAATCCTTATACATTCTATAAGATAAAAATGTTATTAATCTAAGTTTGATTATATTTACCAACTTTTATTAATCTTTGCGAAATATTGTAGAAGCTGATCTTTACTAAATATTTCCACAAATAATAAAATCTAATCACATTAAATTAAATAATTTAAAAAGAAAGCGATATAAACAAAATATAGAGAAAATAAATATATCATCTTTTCAAAATTTTACCATCTATCTTTTAATTTAATCTCAATTTTTCATATTTAATTACTCTCATTTTTAGAATATACCATTTCCAATTATATATTATAATAATTTTAAATATTTATATCTTTGTTGCCATTTTTAAAGGTTTATATAACGATCATATGTTTTTACTTGAGAATAAGAATATAGACTATGTTGTATTTCTTAATAACAGGTTCCTTATATTTCTAGCCACACCTACTTTTTGTATGTAAATTATCCATATTAGATCATTGATCTATTTTTTTAATCTTAAACATAGATAAACGTACAAATAATAATTAATATATATAGATAATAGTTTATATAAATTTAGTTTAAAATCTAAAAAAATAGTTGATAGATTTATATTTCAAGATACATTTTTGATAAGATTTCAATAATGTTTAAATTTTCAGCTCTAAAAACAAAAAATGAAATATAATTAAAAAGCAAAAACAAGAAATTTTTAATTGAAATTTTTCCTTATAATAAAAAGTATGAATTTAAAATTAACGAATCATCTTCTTGGTTTAGGAATTTTTGAATATAAGATAGCTTGTCTTTGTTCGGCAACTTGTTTATATGTCACAGGTTACTCTTTTGATTAAGACCTTATTTTATTGTATGAAGATAGAGTTTCTGCTTACATATTTTCTTTTTCAATAGAAATGTTTATCTATTTAACTGGTCTAGATTCGTATTATTTTTATTCATTTCTTTAATCTGGTTTATTTGATATTGATTAGGATTGTTGAGTACAAGAGGATTTTCCTTTGCTATAACATCCTACAAAGTGTTAGGGCTTTCCTTTTTAATTTATTTCACAATCCGAAAGAGTTTTAATATTTTAAGCATTTTGGCAAGCAGAAAAAGACTTGCTTCTTGAAACTTATAAATCAACACTGTTTTCTTAATGCATTGATGATTAAAGATTTTGTTTCCTTTAAATTTCAAATTCTAATTATTGGATTTTGCACTCTGAATTCGAAAGTTATCCAAAAAGATAATTATTTTGTTCTCTTAGTTCATCAATTTATTAATCTAATATTTTACGTTAATCATCCAATTATTATTGATATTTCAATTTTAAATCTCTGTATCGCTATTAATAAAGGTCTTCATTTGATTTCATTCTATTCATAAACTCTTATTAGAATGTTGAACTTGATTACAATTCTTCCTCTAATTCACATATTCTTCTTTAATATTCTTCTTCTTGATTGATTATATTTTAGGTTAACAATTAGTATTCTTCGTATTCTTGTTTTATTTATTAATAATCTTATTGATCATTTCTCATAGTTTCTTGCAACTTATTTTATAGATCTAAATATTATTTCTATAATTCTTCAAGCGCTTTGTGTAATTCCATAACATCAGGAATATTCTCTTATTAATTTTGAAGATTCTATAATTCATCTGATAATTATTGATTTTAATATTCTAATTGTTGATTTCTACGATTTACATCAGATAATTATTGATTAAATTATCTTTCGGTATCAAACAGCTTTTTTTAAAGTTCTTAGATTTATTAATTCTTTTGTTCCAACAAACTCTTTTACTTCACAGAATTTTTATCTATACTACTCTCTCTAATTATATCTGAATTCTTTAATTCATATCCTGTTTTTAAATACTTTTATTCTAATCTCATCATAGTTTATTAATTTTATTGACATCTCTCCTACATTTCTTTAAGTTCTTATTTAAAAAAGTTTTCATCAAATTTACCACTATCGTCAAGCTATCTACTTCTCTTTAAAGCCTAATTTACCTATTCTTCCAATTCTTCAATCCTTTTTAATTCTTTATCAGTCTATGACATATATTCTAACGGATATTAATTAATTTATTTTTTATTTTCCTTTTTGTATTTGGAAAGAAAGTATAAATTTGCTTCTAATTAAAATAGGATAGACAATTAGACTAAAACAAAATACATCATGAGTATAATTAAAATAAATTATCTGTCTCTAAGTATTATTTTAACCAATAGTATAAATGAGAGGATACATCAAAATTAACTAACAAATTTGTTTAAATTTAAAGTTGACATCCACATAATATTAAATATTAAATTAATTAATGAAAATTATTATTTATTTTTTTGGAATCTTTGCTGCTTTTGTGGCTTATTTGAGATATATACCAATCAATGAATAAGTTGAATAAATTAACTTTGCGCCAGAAATAACTGAACATGGAGACGTTTTGAAGGAAGGAAGATTAGTATAAAATGGACTTGCAAGAAGGAATATTAGAAAATTTGATTCTTCATAAATTAGTTTGTTGAATAGATTGTTTAGGTTCAAATAATGGGATTATTTTCATTTGATGACATCTAAAGTTTATCTTGCAGTTGCTTTTGTAGACTTAGGGTATATTCAAAGCATTTAATTTACATATTATTCAGTGAAGGATGACAAATTCATTCATAAAGATAAAGTGGTATATCCATTTTAAAATAGATAATTTACTCTAGAAGATGATCCTACTCTTAAAGGTAATTTAACAAGAAGATTTATATCTGATGAAATAAATGTAGAATATAATGGATGGTTACATAATGGAATAGAGATGAGATCAATTCATATTTATTTTGAAAATTTCGATGCTTCCTTTGTCATGGAATCGCATTAGAATGATGACTTATATTTTTTAAAGCCATTCAATAAAGAAGGAGATAAATTTTTCTATAGTAGAAAAACTTATGGATGGCATACTTATGGTCATATCTAAAACAAAAATGAACAACATAAATTCACTAAAGCTAATTCTGGTATGGATTATGGCAGAGGAATCTTTAATTATGCTACATTCTGGTTATGGGTTTCTGGTATGGGGTTCTCATAGGATCATAGAATTGGGTTTAATTTAGGAGCTGCTGGAAATAATGTAAAAGGCAAGGAATCATCAGATGAAGGTATATTTATTGACAATTAATTATTTATTCTAAAGAATTTAGAATATAGTTTTGACTTAAAAGATCTTTAAAAGAAGATTACTATTAAAGGAGAAGATTTTTATTTAGAATTCATACCCAAAACAACTCATTTGTTTACTGAGGATTTATTAATAATCGATGTTAAATTTAGATAGTTACTTGGTATTTTCAATGGGAAATTTAAAGATATAGAATTCACGGATATCATTGGTATAGTAGAATTAAATAGAGCTAAATGGTGATATCAATATATAATAATAAGATTATTTCATATCATTATTAATTTCAATCAATTTTTTTATTTTTGATCCCATTTGATTGAATTTAATTTAATTCTCTTTATTTGAATATTGGCTACTATTTAAAAATTTCAAAATTTTTTGAAAAATATAAAACAATAGAATGCTATTGTATTTTTAATAGTAAATAATATATTATTAATAGTAAATATTATATTATTAAGACACTATATAATTAATTATATATAATAAAAACTAAATCTTAATCGGATACTTATGGTTTACTAATTATCTAACCAACATACCATTAAATATAATCAAGAATTATCATATTTTGTAATAAAAATTAATAATTATATATTCTGTATAATTGTATTTGAATCATAATATTGTAATGTTTCCATTATTTAAACCATTATGTTCTCCAACAATATGGACATCAGAGTAAGGAACAACTGGCTCCTTAAAATTTGGATTTTTTTATAAGGCTTATTTGGTAAGGTTTTTCCACTAATGGTATTTTAATATAAAATACTTTTTCTTCAATTTTTTATCTATCTTTCTTTTGATTCTTTGCATCTTGAATGATATACAAATATTTGGGAT
Organism: Paramecium sexaurelia; assembly: GCA_000733375.1. Classification (NCBI taxonomy): domain Eukaryota; phylum Ciliophora; class Oligohymenophorea; order Peniculida; family Parameciidae; genus Paramecium; species Paramecium sexaurelia. The sequence goes on along the minus strand of JPFM01000008.1, from coordinate 478,982 downwards.
CTTTGTTATTCAATGCTTTATCAAATGCTTAATAATCTATTTCTTTGAGAATTGTCTTTAAAGCATTCAAAGATTCTTAGAGGACTTTGTGCCAATGAGTATCTGCAATTTAAGCAATAACTGGAACTAGAAGTGGGAATGTGAATGGTTTATAACTCTTCAGAATTGTGAGGAAGTAATCATTTTCAAAGAAACACATAGCTCTGTCTGCCACTTGTAAATGGGGTCCTGCTATGCATTTGATTAAGCGTTTAAATAGTTTTGGAATCAAAGGCTCTAATTTAGAAATTTCACAAACTTCCAAGACTTCTAATAATTCATTTAGAAACATAACTTCCTTAGCTGAATTGGCAAATGGCCAATATCTTAGAAGCCCTTCAACTAAGAATGTTGCTAAAGTTGGATCTTTGGATAGAAATAACATTGAACATCTCAATAATTATTCATGGTAAAATTAACATGTTTAAACTTTGTGTAAAGGAATAATGACTGTTTTAAAGAAAATAACATGTTCTTCTCTTAATGGTACAGCAAATCCACTGATAATGCTTGCTAAAATATCTAATAATTCTGCTGCTCCATTAAATTTGTAAGTTTCATGTATTAAAGTGTAGAAGCAATCATTAATTGCTTTTCTTATCATTTTTCTTCTTGGAACTAACTTTGCATAAAGTCTATGTAGAATATTTTTAAGATATTCCCTTTCTCTAGGTTCCTCTGAATCAAATAATTCAAGAAATTCTTGAATAAAAGAATGAGTGATGAAAATCTATAAAAATTTATAAAAGAAATACTTTTAATGATTTTACATCAGGTTGTTCATTAACAATTAATTGTAAGAAATATTCATAAACTGGTTATAAATGTGTCCAAGCTGGGTCAATTAGTTGCTAATTAAAAAAAATAGTATACATCATCATCTTCCATTCCTATTTCTCCATTAGTTGCTGTTTTTTTTAATATTGGCAAGGGTCTGAAAATATTCTTTTCAATCATTTCTATAATCAAATCTAGATGTGGTACAACCAAATTAGTCACAAAATTAGGCTCCTTTAATAAATCAAATAATTCCTATAAGTATTGTGAACGTTCCTATTTTTCTTTAACGTTCTTTGTATCGTCATTAAAATCATAAGGTTGAGAACAAAAATGAATTTTCTTTAAGAATTAATCTCTAATTTCTTTAGGCACATGTTTTGGATCTGTTACTCTAGCCATATTTTGAATCATTTATGGAGGAGCCTCATACTATTATTTAAAATTACTCTGGTTTATTAAGTTGTAGTGTTAGTCTAAACTTAAGACCTTCCTGTTGTTGTCTACTTTGAATTAGCAGTCCTATTTTACATAATTTATATATTTGATTTTTGATAAAAGATGTGTTTTGAATATTTATATTTGATGATTTAATAATAATAAAGCAGTGTCTTTTCATTTACACCAATCCTTTAATCAACTTATCTAGATGATAATTAATTGCCATCATACTCTACATACACATATGATATATATGAAAAAAAATTTAGGAGGATATCAAAATTTGTAAATTTTGATTAATTGAATTATGTTCCATTTTATTCTGCCTCTGTTAAGATTTCAAATACAGATGATTTCTTAATTAGTGGCGGAGCAGTGTTACAAGAAGACGATTAGTATATAACAACGAATTTTTGCATGAGAATAAGTTTAAATAAAGAAAGTGTATTAATATCATCTTTTGATTCAATTAATCAAACCTAATTATTACCCTCTTTAATATATGCAAGACATAATCATAAAATATTTGAATTAATTGAAAATGATAAAAGAGTGTTTATAGTTGTAGGAGGTTAATATATAAATAATGAGCAATTTGGAATATTGAATTCTTGTGAAAAGCTAATTGAAGGTTCTGATGAATGGGTTGAAATAGCACCTTTATCAAGAAACCGAACAGGATTTTCAGGATTTGTTTAAAATAATAAAATTTACATTCTGTGCGGAATCTCTGGATTCAATGGAACAAAATAAGATATAATTCCTTTAACTTAAATAGAAATTTACAATCTAGAGAAAAATTAATGGGAATAGATAAAATATAAATGTCCATTAGGAATCCAGATAGGGTTAGATTCTCTTTGCTTACCTATTAATGATAACAAAGTATTAATTTTTGGAGGATCAAAAGAATAAAGTGCAGATCAAGTTTTGATTTTAGATTCAGAAAAGAAAGCATATATTAAACATCCTCAAAAATTAACTGTACCTAAGGCTAAATGTTTTGGAAAGTTCATAAGAAATGCCTTAACAAAGAAAGTTATACGTGAAGATAGTATTTATTATAAAATAATTAAAAGATTAAGAAAATATACAGGATGAATAAAAAAATTTGATTGTAGTTTTAGGTGGATCTAGCTATTAATTAGATCTAGAAGTTTACTAATTATTAGATGAAAACGATTTATCAATAAAATTACTTCAAAGATATGATTTTAGTGATGTTTTAGATTAAGATTACGAAATTAATGGTCTTCCTAATAAGACTTCATGGAATTTTGTATTTTAGAGTTTACCAGTTTTAACAGAATGATAATTATAAAATAAAGATTAATTTAATAAATTGAATGATTAGTTTTAATTAATAATAAAAGATATGAGCATAATTTTAACAATAAATAATATTATTTCATTCTTCATTTTAATTGCTAGCATAAGGATCTTTTCTATAATATACTTTAACTTTCTTAGCTGAAGTTTTTCTATCTTAAACTATAATTAATAATATTATAAATGATACTAAATCTATTATTGCCATTAGGAAAAATTGGAGGAGTATGATATAAATTGTAAAAGAATTAAAGTTAAGAATTTGGAGCTTTGAATGGCTTCTCAAAAATGTACCAAGAATTTCTTTCAGTACAGTCAGGGTATGTGAATGAACCTGCATATAAATAGTAAGGTTGAATAGAAATGGCTGAAGTTATCAATTCACTTAAGTCTAAAGTAAATTCTTATTTCTCATAATTATCAATGACCTTTATGAATAATTACTAATATATACTGTTTATAAGAATGTGTTTCTTGGAGCAGAGTCATCTTAAACAAAAAATACAGAGACTGTTGATCTATTTGATATTGTTGCAAAGAGTAATGTATGTTAAATTTAAACTTCTAGATTATATTACACTCCATTGACTGTGTGTTCAGCTTCACTTCTAAAGAATATAATTTTTCCACCATATGCAACACTTTCTGACCAAGAATTAACTGTGTAGAGTGGACCAAAGTTATCACTATCGCTTGCTGGTACGATTCTATGAGTTGTTTAGTTTTTAGTAATTTTAACTTGGGTTGGTTTGTATTTAGGGAAAAAATACATATCATCTTCCTAAATATATGATTACGTATTCTACATTGGTTTAAGTATAATTTTTATCTAGATTTATAGGGGATTGTAACTATTTTCCAAAGCAATATTCATGTATATTAGGCCAGTCTCTACCATTTTAGCTGTAATCGTAGTCATCACTACCATAAACAGATTTTATGCTTAGTATTATTAATGGTAAAATCATGAATTAATAATAATATTATATTAATTGGATTCGACATTAATAATATTTATATAGGAAATTCAAAAATTCCAAACTTTATTTGAGAACTAAATGATTTATATTTAAGATTAGATAAATTTTAATAAATATTATAATACACGTTCAAAATATGATGCATTCTTTGCATTGCTAACAACGTTATTAATTATCGCTTGGTATATTATATTCTTTAATATATCTCTACATAAATTCTATATATGTTGGCCAAATATTATCCCCTAAACATTGTATAAAGATTTACTATATGATTTGATATCTGAAATATTTATAAATTATTTAGCGGCTTGTGATAATTCAACTGCTAATAAAATACTAGCATCAATCAAATCAAAATATCTGTGATATAAATCAATCACATCTCTATCAGTATGTTACTATTATTTCTTGGCAATGTCATATAAAGCATTTGTTTTTTACAGATAATCAAATGCTAGGATCTATCTTCCTGCCTTAATTAATATTTATTTACCCTACACTACCCTTGAGTACAAAGCAAGCTTTTTCTACTCTCTTTTAATCGAGCAATTATACAGCTAAGTGTAATTCTTACAGTTATTTTTCAAATGTCATATTGATAAATTTGGATATGATGGAAACATAAATTTCTTCACTTCCATATTCAATCTTTCCTTACTCATAATTAATAGTTTTATAATCCATTTTATTAAAAATATATTTATTATAACAATTGATCTAAATATTAATTTATAATTTCTAACGATAATATAAACATTATCTTATTGTATTTATAATGAATTGGAAAACAATTAATAGTAAGAATGAAGGACCAGCAGGTAGATGGGGACACACCAGCATAGCACTAGATGATAAATTGTATATTTTCGGAGGCTATGGTATAAACTTACAAATTATGATTAAGATGGCAATTACCTCAATGATTTTTATAATTATGACTTTGATAATAATTTATGGCAATTAATAAAATAAAACGGATAAATTCCAGAACCGCGATCAAACCACATTATGTTAATTAATGATGGAACAATATATATACAAGGTGGTGGAGGAATATCAAAAAATCGATTTGGAGATCTCTATTCATTTAGAAATTAAACTTGGGTTAAATAGAAAACATCTTTAATACCTAGAACATATCATGCAGGTTGTGTAGGTGATAATAAACTATTTATATTTGGAGGAGAATCTGGCAAAGATCTGTAAGATCTAGAGATTATTGATTTGAATAGTTATATACAATACACTGTTAAAGTTGAATCAACGGAAAAGCCAGAAGCAAGACGTTTTTCAACACTTGAATACTTTAATAATTAACTAATTTTGATAGGAGGATGTACATCATCCTATAATCCTACTCCATCAATTTACATAGCAAAATTTAAATAATAAGAAAATCACGTAAATATTTAATGGTCCGAATTAAGAATATCATTTTATAATTGGGGTTAATCAAGTCTTCTATTTGATGATTTAATCTATTTATTTGGAGGAAGAGACGATAAAGATTCAAATGACCTATACTCTTTTGATTTATAAAGCAGTAAAATTTAGATGGTTAAAAGTAATAATAAAATCAATCCAAGAAGAAAGCATAGTGCATCAATTATTGGAAATTCTTTAGTTATATTTGGTGGTTTTAATGGCAAATATTAAAATGATTTAAGCTTCTATGAATTACCACTTATTAAAACAGTGCCTCTGTCAGTTGAATTACCTTCTAAACCATATGAAGAAATAACATAATATTAATTTGAAAATCAATTTCAATCTGAAGATGGAATTTATTTTTACTAAGATTCATATGATTGCCTAATCTAAACTGATGAAAAGTGTTTTGGAATCCATAAATCCGTTCTTATCAATGTTTCTGGATATTTTAGAGAATTATTCTATGGAGATTATGTAGAAGGCTAATTATTTTAGTTAGATCTTTCGTATATAGATCATAATGCTTTTGCAATAGTTTTGATTTTCTCATACAAAAATAATCTAGTTCTTCCTATTTTAAATAAGGAAGAACTATTTAGACTATTAGAATTGTGTGATTATTTAGATATTATATAATTAAAAGAGAAAACTTAATATTATATAGCTTAAACTGTTGATAAAAACACAATCTAAGAAATATACAATCTCTCTATTGAACATTAAAATAATTAATTATAAAATTATTGTGCTTTTAAAGTTTCTAAAATGAAAATGCCGCTCCATGAAATTGACAATATATAAAGTTAATAAGTAAATAACATGAAAAAAATAAGGAAATTATCAATAGTTAATGATTAATGAATAAATACTATATACTTCTAATTAAATGATATTATTTTTACATATGGAGTTTTATTGAGATATTCTATTATTGAATATCTATTTCTTCTATATAAGCAAAGTATTTCCTCAATAAAGTTTTGAATTTAAGGTCAAATTTAAACATTATCATATATATATTCTACTTGATTAATAAAATAATTTTAAAGTAAAAATTAATAGTATTATGAATAGTATTTTAACTTATTGGATTGATATTTCCAAATACTTTACATAATTAGCCATATTGTTTGTTCCGATCCCATTAATATTGAGAAGTTTAAAAGATTACATACTTCACTTATTGTTAACAAATAGCATTATTGAAATAGATTGCTTGTCTATCTAAAGAAGAAAAATAATTTAAAAATGAAGAGATATCTAAGAAATTTGTTTTCAAAATGAAAGATTCTCTAGTCTATAGTTACTTTCTAATCATTTCATATTAAAATCAAATATTATCTGACTTTAAGAGTTTCTGACATAAATGACAATAAACCTAAGAAAAGAAATTTTAACCTGAACTTATAAAAAGAATTAAGGATTCTATGATATTATAGATAATCTAATCATATAAATATATTTAAATTATGAATTTTATAATAAAATATTCTCTAAAAATGATTCTTTAAATAAAACACTCTTATTATAAAATTATGTTTGAAATAAAAATGACTTCAAATATGTTGTAATAATTTATTATAATAATTTAATGACGTAAACATACACTTTATTAATAAGTTATAAATTTAAGCAAAATCGAAAGCATTACACCTTGATCAAATATTCATCTCTATTTAGATGATTTATCGTTAAAATGACCTCTTAAAAGAATAATTTAAAGATTTTTACAATAAAAAATGGAAAATGATTCTTTTTTTATGAAAATGACGACATTATAAAAATTTGAATCCAGTATAATCTGAGTATATCAGAAATTGTCAGATAATATATAATCATAATTTGCATCATCAGAATTAATGCATAATTTTCTGCATATTCTGATAATATATATTTTGAAAAATGTTCTAATTAAAACTCATTAATTTATAAATATACATTCAGCAAAAACAAAAAAAATGACTGAACAACTAAACAATTAAGCTTAAATAACATTCATGACTGAAAGATATAATGAACAATATGAAAATAATAAAGAATCAGAAATAAAAATGCAAAAAGGATTAAAAAAGGATTTGACAGATTGTGTCACTAAAGTTGTTGGAGAAGTTGCAATGAAAGTTTGCTTTGCTTTAACTGTTGCTTTCTGTATTGGATGTTGATAACTAATCAAAAAGAACTTTCTTTTCTTGACTTTTATATTTTATGTTTATAGCATTTTAAACCTAAAAAAATAAATTTGTTTCCATAAGACTTATGATTAATTTTAGTATTTTAGAGGAATTACTCTAAAAATATATATTTCAGCTTTTTACCTTCCTTATAAATAAGGCTCATGAAAATTTATCGAATAACAGATTTATTGATTTTGTAAAATTATACTGTATTAAAATTAGCATCAAATACTTCAGTATTTTCTAATTACTTTACAAACTTTGAAGTAATATTTTTTTAAGCTTCTATAGACTTATATCTCGAAAATGATTTAAAATACTTACACATACATAATTTTAGTAAAGGAACAATATTTTAATTTTAATCAATCATTCTAAATTATAATACAAGGAAATATTTTATATAATATAAGCAATGTCTAAGCAAAATAACATATTTTATATTAAACATACTATTTTAAGCAAATAGTTTTATAAGTAAGATGTATTTTCTACTCTTAATAAAAAAATTTGATTTTTATTATAAATTTATATAAATTAGGTTCTGTATAAAGTTAGTGAGAAAATTGTAAATCATATTTAAATTCATGTATTTTATTTTTGTTTTAAGTGATTATATGTATGGTTCATTATTGTATTTATAATGTTGCAATTAGATAAATTAAAATTTAAAACTTATCATTTCTTTCATAGTTGGCAAAATTATTATTAAATTTTCAAAATTAGTTTATATTACATTAGATGATATTCTAAAAGAAATAAAACTTACTATAAAATTTTTAGCCTTTTGATTTTTCAAATTAATTCTATATAATATGAAGAAGTATTGACATAAAATTAAGTTAGATTTAATCAAAAAATCTTAAACTAGAATAATATGAAAATATAGACATAATATAGAATTTAAAAAGATGAACTAAGAGAATATTGTGCAAATCTATTTGAATATATATATAACAATTCTATATCAATTTCTAAAAAAAATATGAATTAAAATTATACTACAAGTTTCAAAATAAATACGTGAAAATATTTCCAAAAAAAACAGAAATTCTAGAATTAAGGATACAATTGATAATTTTAAAAATTATAGTTCTTTCAAAGATGCTAAATGATATCTTTAAATTTTGATTTTATAATTTACATCATTTAAGTTTGAGTCGAAATAGTTTATAAAGGCTCTTAGTTTTTAGTTAATCATAAACTTAAATTTATTGTTATAGTTTTATAATTATTAGAAAAAAGATTTAATATGGCATAAATTTGATTAAAAAATTAATAAATCACATTTATTTATATCATAATCATCTTGATGCTAAAATTAGCCAAGGAATTTAAAAAAAACAAAAAGAAATTCAATAACCCTAAATGCTTGTTAAGATTAAAGTAAAAAGCGATTAAAAAATTGCTTATCTTAAAAACACTCTCGTCATCCTTCTGATTATAATTCAAAAATTTAAACATCTGATCATTGTTTATCTGAGTTTAATTAAAAAGAACATAATTGTATATATATGTGTTACTTTTAGAAGTTGGCGATATAACTGAAAATAAAGATTGCGTTTATTCGCTCTAATTTGTGATGGATAAGAACAAAAAGGAATCATTTCAAGTCAAAAATAGTGAAAGGATCAAATAAATTCGCTATACTGTTAAAAGAGAGAAGTTTATTAATAGAAGAAAGGATAATAATAAAAATAGAAGTTTTTCCGAAGAAGAAGATTAAAGATTGATGAAATTCATTCTAAAGAAAGGACCAAAATTTCATAAATTCTCCAGGCACTTTCCAGGAAAACAACAAACATGTTAATATAGATACTATAAATAACTAAGATTTATTTGGGATCATATCTAAGGGAAGTATAAGTTGTTAAATATTTAAGTTAATACCATGATCTCAATTATTTTACTAAAGAGCAACTTCAACACTTAACTAAGATCAATCATCAGTTAAGAATAGAAGACTTTGAAGATATTTAATTATTTCCAGAAGCTGAAGATTTACTCTCAGATATTTTAGATTGCCTATCTAAGACATTTCTTAATATTCATACTTACTTATTATAAAGAAAGTGTTGATGAATTTTATAGATTTAACATCTAGTAATAAATTTATTTTGTATATTTAAAAAAATAATTCAATTTGAATCAACAAAGTCAATAGCCCAATATTATATATATTTAGAGAATTCCTTTTAAAGAATAGTTCATTGTCTGAAGTTTTATAAAACTTTATTCTCCATTATTTTAGTACATTCTTATAATATCTTTTTGAAAAGGTTTTGTAGATACAAAATCTAATTTCATTTACCCAAGTTTTACATGACGTTTAAGTAGTGGATTTAATAAGCTCCCTGATTTCTAAATGCATTAATTTTAGTTAAATTAATTAATGATTATAACAATCAATTATTGTTATCAATTTATTTTTTGTTAGAATTAATCTTTAAGATTGAATAATGTTAATCATTAAAATTATTCAAGTATATGATATAATATCAATAAATTAGAATGTCTTTAATGTTGATATAAAAAAGAGATATTAATTTTTATACCTATTGAATCGTTCTCTTTTGAATAATAAATTTGAGTTAGGATTTTAAATAGTTATTAGTCATATAATCAATACTTAAGTAAAAATATATTATAAATTTTAACATATAAATAAGTTTTAATTAAATATTTAAGTTTTATTATGTTTATAATTAGTTCAGTTATCACATAGAAGATAGTTTATAAATTTGATAAAACTTAATTTAATAATTGGAGTGAAACAGGATCTTTTTTCAAATAAATTTTATTATGGTTTATTACTTCTCATGCAAATAAGCAGATTATATATTTGACTTGAGTTTAGGAGAAATACTATAACAATAAATTGATTTAGAATTTGAAATAATATAATTAGATAACACTTAATACATAAACACATAGTATTATAATTTCAATATTTTGAAGGCAATTATTGAATAGATTTGATTAATATTTTCTTTGCTTCAATTAGGTCTGGAGAAACTTCGCCCAATGTTTACTTTTTGCCTTAAGATATTCTTGTCGAATTGATTTTATATTCCCTACTGATGATACCTTCTTCTTTACTCATTTTTCTTCCAAGTTGAAGGGGAACATTATCAAAACACATATCTTTCTTAGATTTTAATTTTGTAGAGGTACAACCCATTTATTATAAAATAATTTATGATTTGAGGTTATTTCGATTTACGAATTAAGTATATTAAAACTACATCTTTTCAAATTAAAATATCTTTAATTTCCAAACATGAAGAATATTGTAGTAATTAATATATATTATAAATTATTTTCATTTTAGTTTCTGAAGAGAATGTGTATATTGAGTTAGTAAAGCATTTATCTGACTATTGAAGCTATAATAATTATAAATTTAATATACCGTCCAACTTTATTAAAGAGTATCTTTTTGGTTTATTATTTGATTAATAACTACATTTACTCTATATAAAAATTAAATGAGAATTTATAAAGTTGAATGAAAATAGATAATATGATTTACCAGCTCAAAATGTCACAAACTTCTTCAAAAGCATAAATAATTGTTTTTCAGTAATTTTTCGAAACAACAATTATTCTTTATCCATCTGAATAATTGATCAATTAAGTATCAGATTACGTTTTGACTTTTTTATTTCGCGTCTCATTTATTTTGAGAACTCTTATTTGTTTATTACATTTATATACTACCTCTCTATATTTATATCTTTAAAGTATTAATGCTAAAGAGCTTCTTGTGCAGATATTCTTTGGGTAGGATCAAGAGTCAACATCCTATCTATTAGATTTACTAAGAGTGGAGACATTTTCCTTTCAAGTAAAGTAGGTAAGATCTTGGGAAAATTCTCACTGCTGATCAATTTAGAATAGTTCTTTAAAGTAGTAACTCCTTACCAGGTTTCTATTTATAGTTTATAATACAATTAAGTACCTTCAGATGGAGTTCCGCAAAATTTTTATATTTATTGAAAACTAATGGCTTCAGAGGATCCCTTGAAAGGATTGCTTCTAAATAGAAGTTCAATAAATAAAACTCCTGCTGACCAAACATCAACCTTAGAGCAATATTTTTAACCTAATATTAGTCATTTAATAAACCAAGGAACACTTCTGGAGCTCTATATTAATGATTTTATATCCTGGGGGTTTGAGGCTTTACTTTTTTTAAATTTTGGGCCATTCCCAAATCACAAATTTTAATAGTTAAATTTTTGTGTAATATATTGTTAGCTAAAATAGTCTCCAACAAATTTACGTTTGAGGTCTCTATGTATTATACCAAGATCATGTAAATAAGCTAATCCTTTTAAAACTTAAAGCATTATCTATTTGCTTTAGAGCTCAGTGAAGATGTCTTTTCTCATTGCAGTAAGCAAATCTTCCTCTATAAATTCCATTATTATATAGGTCTTTCCTTTTTAATAAGCTAATTCTTTAAATAAGACTATTTATTCACAATTAAGAGATCTGAGTATTTCAATCTCTCTTAATGCCTATGCATTTATCTTATATAGAATAATATATCAAACCCCTTAATCATTAAGACGATGGGATAATTCTTTGATGGCAACTGTCTCTCTAGTGTGCATATTCACACCTTGATATACAGTTCTAACATAAAAATGATTAATGTACCCATATTCACCTTACCCAACCTTCTTTTAAATTATAAACTTTGATTATAACTCTTTGGTTTACATAGAAGAAGAAGATATTCGTTAGAAAGTGAAATCCTAAATCATTGAAAAAAGCAATATATTAATTTATATTTTATTAATATCAGATGATTAATCATTCTATTTTTTTGGACTCTTACTTTTTAGTTAGGATTAGTCGGCAAAAAATATTAAAAATACTTCTCTAAATTTTTGGTTGAAAACTAATCTCACTATAAAAATTATATACATAAAAATATTAAAATCAACTTTTATAGCATTCAAATTCATCACCAATTTTCACTTCAACATTAGATATAATTGATAATCCACAATCTTTCCCTGACTCTATTCGATCAACCTCCTCTTTAAAATGTTTTAAATTGGCTATTTCTAAATCTGAAGCAATCACTTTTCCGCCTCTCAATAGTCTCACCTTACATTTTTTATTCAAAATTCCACTTGTAACAGTTAATCCGTATATTTTTCTAGCCTAACCTTTAAGTTTAACATCAAATATATTCTAAACTTTTGCCGCTCCAATTACATTCACCTTTACATTTCTTGGACTTGTAACTAATGATTTTAAGTCATCAATTAAATGATAAATAATCTAATGTTAAATAATATCTATTTTATCTAAATAAGCTTATCTTATTATATCATTAGGTACATTAGAATTTAAAGTAATAATTGTTGCTCCAAATAATTATGCATCTTTAAAGTCTTTTTAAGTAACATCTCCTACTCCAGAAGATAGTATCAATATTTCAGCATTCTCTTTTTCCTTTAATTAATTAACTAACTTTATAAGAGTTTCCAAAGTTCCAAAATCTTGACCTTTTATGACTAATTTCAACACTTATGTATCTGGTGCTATATTAATCATTTAAGATGAGAACAATTCATGTTGTCTTAATTTTTCTATTAACACTTCTTTAATTTCTGGATTTTCAGTAGCTTCAATTTCTTCTCTCAAAATACTTTAAATTTCCTTATATTTTTCTACCAAAAGTGTAGCATCACCATATATGTCTCTTTTTTCATGTCTGTTTTGAAATGAAATCTTACCAAATGATCCATCAATCATTTATGCATTTTAAAGTAATTTAAGTTCTGCTTCTTTTTTTCTTTTATTTACAATCAATTATGCAATTAGTTCATTTTTAGTAACAAAAAATTTGGAACCACTTTAAGGAATCTCTTTTAATCCAATCTAAAAAGTAATAAAAATATATTTAATACAATTTCTATTGCACTAGATGGTCCTGCTATCTATAATAAATTTGATCTATCATCTCTCATCATTCTAACTTTTCCATATTAATTACCGACAACAATTATATCATTTATTTTCAGACTACCTTTTTATATTATAATTGTAGATCCTCTTTCCTCCGTTAATTCAGCTTATCTTGCTTCTAAAACAACTCCTTAAGCAGGTACATTTGGATCAGCTTTTAATTCAAGTAACTCTCCTTAAAATTGTATAAGTTCCAACAACAAATCAATATTTTTTCCTGTTTTTGCACTTATATGTACAACAGGAATATTGCCTCCTTAAGTCTCTAAATCAAGCCCACATTCTAATAATTCTAATTCAATATCTTCAGGATTAACATTAGGAACATCAATTTTATTGATTGCAACAATAATAGGTATGTTTAATTGAGAAGCAATTTAGATTACTTCTTTAGTTTATGGTTAAACTCCATCTGCAGCAGATACAACTAAAATAATGATATCAGTAAATTCAGCTCCTCTTTATCTCATATTAGAAAATGCTTCATGTCCTGGAGTATCAATAAAAGTAATTTGATTATCTCCAACTTTCACATGAAATGCTCCAATTTTCTAGGTTATACCTCCTACTTCTCCTTCAGCAATATTAGAATTTCTTAGTCTATCCAATAAAGTAGTTTTTCCATGATCAACATGTCCCATAATAGTTACTATGGGAGGTCTCGTAATTTGAGTCTCTTTTTAAGCACTTAAATTATATAATGGTAAAATAGGTTCAATAAGTTCCTTTGTAATTTTAGTATAATTAACAGGTTATTTAGAAAATTGATTAATTGTTCTAATTAGTTCTTTTTAGTCAATATCAGTCAAGATAGAAAGTTATTAGATTGAAAGTTAATCAGAAAGTGCAATGTTCTTTAAAACCATTTTAGTAGGAATGTTATCTGGGTTCGAATATTTAAAGATTTGCTACTAGGATTCTTATAAGGTTTAGGCAAACCTATAACAGAACTTTCTAAAAATAATCATAATTAAATTTTATTACAAAAGAGCTTCACAATTTTTATTATATTTGGATATTTTTCAAAAATCAAAAAATGTATTAATCTTAACTTGAATGATAATAAATTTAGTTTTAATATTAATAGATTTAATCAATTTAATTTAGATTTACATGTATTTTCATAAATATAAATTATGTAAATTGCATATAAAAATCTCTATATATTAGTTCACTAAAGTCTATTTGCAAATCTTATTAGTTAATATAATGATAATATAAAATAGTATGATTAAACTCACATAAAAATTTAATGATAATTTAGTTATATCAACAATGAATACTTGAAACTTGAAATTCGTTATTAAATATCAATTAAGATGTATGATAATTTAAAAAGAAAGAAATAGATGATTATTATAAATATTTTCATATATTTTATATTATCACTCCATGCTAGCTTTTTTGCGTTCATAAATGTTAAGAATAGAAATCTTTTCACCTCCCTTCTATCTGCCTATTTTGACACCTCTCATCATAATTCTCATTTTTCTACCATCTACTAATTTTCTATTGAATTCAAGTTTTTTCCATTATTACATAAATGGAAACCATTGTCTTTTATCTTTAAATATATTATTACGCTGGATTCCAGACTGGAACACTATATTATCTTGCTCTATTTTATCCTGAATCTAATCTCTTTATTGCCTTCATTCCATTTCTTAAATTACCACCGAAGGAAATTCCAAATATACGAGCGGCCACCAGATCTAATTTTTATGATGGAGTCAAATTGTCCATTTTATATGATGATCTAACTGATGGTGAAATACCAAGACGAAAGTTTGGCAACTTAATATGAGGCATAAATATAATATAATTATTTAAAAAAATTATGAAAGAAAAACAAGAAATAGATTAGTTTCTTCTTTTTGTTTTCAGGAAGTTTAGTATGAAGAAGTCCATTTTACTCTTTTCCCATTCATCCATTCCCCTTCTCTGTATAATCCACTTTTTGAGTAGAATGTTCCCTATCCATGCTCTTTACCTTCTACCCAATTACCTTTATACATAGAACCATCGTTATATGTGAAATCTCCAAATCCGTGCTTTTTATCTTTCACATACTAATTATGATTAATTGATTTACATATCCATCATAACATCTACCATCTGGCCATGTAAAAGTTCCATATCCATCCATCTAATTATCTTTCCATTATCCATCATATTTACGACCATCTGAAAAATTAAACACTCCTTTTCCATTAAATTTATTATTAACAATTGAACCTTTATACCTTTTTTAGCTTGAACTAATACTTTGATCCATCTTAAAAAACAAACTCGCCATATCCTGTTTTATTTCCATCCACAAATTTTCCCTTGAAATTTGTGCCATCTGAGAACTTTTCAACGCCCTCTCCTTGTTATTTATCATTAATCCAGTATCCTTCATATGAATATCCTGAAGAAGTCACTTATTTTCCAAATCCATTAGCTTTATTATCCTTAAATTCTCCTTCATAGTAATCTCCATTGGGAAATATTAATCTTCCGTAACCATACATATAATCATTTTTCCAAAATCCCTCATATACGCTTTTATCTTAAAATATTGCTCTCCCCTTTCCATGTCTTTTACCCTACTTCCATTAACCTAAATATATTGTTCCATCATTTAGCAAATAAGGGTCTAAAAATGCGGCATTCAATTCTTCATCTTCATAATGTAAGTTTTCCTTCTTTAAATATTCTTTATAATTGAAGTTTCCAATTCGATATATCAAAGAATTGATTGCTGCAGGATATTCACTTTATTTTCTATCTATTTTGACCCCTTCAGATGGAGAGTGATCTACTATAATTGGGACTTCTTCTATCTATTCCATCTATGCAACTTCGTCTTAGGGTTACTAATGAACAATTGTAATTTCAATAGGCTCTTAATGGCTTCTCTAGCTGTCGTTTGTTATAGATACTGGAATTGTAGATCTCCTCTTCCGATGCTTGAACTCTGAATATTATTTAAATTTGATATACATCTGTAAGCTCTTTAAATTAAAATAGCTTTTTAAGTGTAGAGACTCAGGATAGATAGTTCAAAATTCGGCATAACAATTTACAATTAACTCTAAGTACTGCAACATGTTCCCATTATTTAATTAAATTATATAAATTATTCATCAAAACAACTTTTTGAGTCGAAACTTAATCTAACTTTCACTTATTTTATTCATTACCAGCAAAACTTTTCTAGATTTTTTCTTCATGTTTTAATCCTATCTAACTCTGTTAAATTATCTCTTATTTGTTTTTTTATAATAGAGATATTAATTATCAATTTATAACTACCAAAATTTCTTCATAACTCTAAATTAGATTATTTTATTGTAAATCTTCAATAAGAATTAAATATTTTCAAGAAAAATTATTAATTTTTAGATGTATTTAAAATATATCAGTATTTTGATTTCTCAATTGTTTGTTATAAAAATTATTAATTGGAAATTTATATCATAAAATCAAATCTAATTATTTAATTTCAATCATATTTATTCATTAATAGTTTTAAACTTTTATTAAAAATTATATAAAAATAGCTGTTACTAGTTTTCTAATAAATTTACAAGTCAACAAATTTAAATGTTGAATTTCTAATTTTATTAAAAGTTATATTAAACAGAAATCTGTTAAAAGATAATTACAATAAAAAGGAAAAAAATAGTTTTCAACTTGCCTTTTAAAAAACTTGAAAAAATACTTTCTTATTTATCTATATAACACTTAAGTTAATAAATAGGAATGAAATAAGAAAAACTTATACCCACACTAGATCAACAAAATTTGTTTCATTAATTGAATAGTAAAATTAGTTCATAACTGGATTCACAAAAAAAGTGGAGAAAAACTCGGAATTTAAATTTTCAACTTGCATTAAATTTTGTTAGAATGATATTACTAGATGTCTAAGAATAGCTAAGCGAGAATAATTTTTTATTTAATTTTACATACAAGATATAAACTGAATGTTTCCAAATTTAGTGATAATAAAATTATATTTTATATGCATAGTTTGGTTTGATAGATCACCAAGTGCTTTTAGCCATGAACCATTCTAAATGATATATTAAGTAAACCAATTATGAAAATTAAAATAGATGAAGAATATAGGATTAAGAGATGTATACTAGATATCTTGATGGTTTACCCAGTTAATAAATAAATAAGGTGAATAATAATGACTATTTTTTAATGTGTTCACTATGATACTCATTCACTTCCTGAATACATAGCCTCAATTTATTTAAGAAAATGTTCCCTAGCCTTATGTCTCATCAATTTAAGGGTATTACTAGTTAATCCATGAGCAATAAAGGAAGTAGGTTCAATGAAGATCTTCTTAACATTTTCCATACCATTTAATTTTTCAGATTTTCCCTATTAAAATATATTAATATTATTACTTATTTAACCATTTCATCAATAAAATACTTATTAACTTTATCATTTGCACACAATTCTTCAAATGTACCTTAGACTGCTAACGTATTTGCTAATTCTAAAACAAAATGTTTTTCAGGAACTATAACTGCAACACAAAAGCTTTTGGTTGAATCACCATAAACAAACACCTCAGCAATTCCTTTTACTTTCAAATAAACTGATTCTATTTTTTCAGGAGCAATATATTCTCCTTGACTTAACTTAAAAATGTTTTTAACTCTATCAATAATTTTAAGTGATCCATCTGGTCTAATCATTCCAATATCACCAGAATGCATCCATCCATCTGCATCTATCATTTCCTTAGTTTTTTCAGGTTCTTTATAATATCCAGCAAATAATCCATTACCTCTAATACCTAAAAATATCAACATTATTAATACAAATTTCCCCTCTAGGAGTAGGTCTTCCTTATTCATCTTTATCAGTACTATAATAGTTCATTTATGGAACATCTACTACTTTGAATTCAATATTTGAAAAGACACCTCCAACATGTCCACTTATAGGATCATCAGCTCTACTTATAAATGAACCACCACATCCTTCAGTCTAGCCATATCCTTCAAGAAATGGAACACAAACAACACATTTCAAGAAATCAACAACTTCTGGTGACATAGGTGCTGATCCTGATAGCATTAATCTAACTCTGCCACCAAATGCTTCTTTTGTTTTTTTGAATACTAAATTGTCCCAGACTTTATGTTAAACATGTCCTCCATTCTAAAGATAATACATTTTGCTTGCTAATCCCTTATCAAATAATGTTTTTTAATATCCAGTTAATTTATCAGCTTTTTCTTTAATTGTATTATATAATCTTCTATACAATCTAGGAACACTTACGAATATTGTTGGTTTTACCAATTGGATATCAACATTTATTTTTTATACATCTCCTCCATACATACATATTGTACAACCAAATCCAAGTAATGCAGTTACTACCACTCTCTCTAAAACGTGAGGTAAGGGTAGATAACTTAAATATACATCGCTTGGATAAAGTTGAATTCCTTAATAAACTACTCCCCCTGCTACTGTTACAAAATTCACATGTCTTAACATAACTCCTTTTGGCATTCCTGTTGTTCCTGATGTATAACTGAATGTAAAAATATCCTTTCCATGCACTTCTGCAAATGGATGCTTTTTCTCTTTTCCAGCATTCAAAACTTCCTCATAATTGATGATTTTAATTCCTTTTTCTCCAAACTATTTTTATTAAATTGAATCATACCTTTTAAACAATATCTTAAGGTAATTCATCAAACGTAACCACGTTTTTAAGAGCATGGTAATCCTTCACTTTTAAAAGTGTATCAACACTAGTATTTGATACAAATAAAGTGCTCATCTATGTATGTTCTAAGATGTAAGGAATGCTTTCTAATCCCAAAGTGTCATATAGAGGAATCATTGTATTCCCATACAATGTATTTGCTATATCCAAGAGTAGCCATTCTTCTCTATTCTTTGAAAATATTCCTATCATTCTTAACTCTTAACCTTCATATATAACTGGATTTGGAATCAAGTTCAAATTCTTTATACCTGAACCAAGTAACCTAGATTTTATTTAAGATTTTTACTCTGCAGTATCTCTGACTTCAATGTAAGTTTTGTAAACATAATGTCTACTATTTTCACCTGTCACAACTTGTTTGCCCAAGCATCGATTGTTTGGGAATTTACGGCATGATCTTAAGAAAATTCCTTAAACTGTTGTTTCTCCTTCGAAGTTGTCAAGAAGTTTATCTGTGTTGTTTGGATTTCGATAGGCATGACTTTCACCTTCTTTCTTTTCACCTACTGGAACAGCATAAAATTTAGTTGATCCCTATCCCATATTTAAAGATATTAAAATTATTTTCTAAGGTTTTTAATTATGTTTCGAATAAATATTGGGATTTTAATATATATTGTATAATGAAAATTGATTTATTCTAACTTCATATTATAAAATCTCTATGAAGATTATATATAATAATAATAATCAATAGTAAATCTAATGATAAAGAAATCAACTTCATCTATTTAACAATAAATCTATGTTGGTACTCAAATTGTTGAGTATTAGTGGTTTAGATAACACGAAATAACCTATGAACCTCCTTCAAATTAATGGAAGCAGTTAATTTTTGACAATTTTGAGTGGTTTCTCATTTTGATAGTACTGCTATATTGCATTACTTTTTCCTTTATGTATAAAGCCTTCAGTAAGAAAACTAAAAATATTATTGTTAATGTGAGAAAAGAAAGCAATACTAGCGATGATATGCAAAAGTATTACGTGTAAACTAAAATATAGTTCCATTTGTTTAAGTACAGAATATAATGAATTACCTAAAAAAGAAGCATTAACATTTAGCACAGAATGTTCTCCAAGAAACAAAATTGCAACATCAGCCTAAAATTTTGTTTCATTCATTAATCAAGAAAATAAACAAGTATCAAATGAAATGTCAGATTTGAGATAAGAAAAAATCTCTGGAGAAGACCTTCTGAATGATAACAATATACTTTATAGAGTATTAAATAACAACACAAATTAAATGGAAGATTATAATAAATAGTAGTAATTTATAAAAAAAGATGAAACCCAATAAAATCTCACAATATCTCATAATATTGATTTTAAATCGGCAAAGGGTTATTCTCAAAAAATAACATAAATATTGCCAGATTGGAGTCAATATTTGGAAAATGGAAAATTTGAAAAATTGTATACAACTCCAAAAGTCATAGGTAAAGGAACATTTGGAGAAGTGTTTAAATGTTAAAAAATAATTGATCTCAAAGAATATGCAGTGAAAAGAATTTATTTCAAAGTTCAAAATGAAAAAAATTTAAGAGATCATCCTATATTTCGAGAAATTAATGGTCTTTAAGAGATTAATCATAAAAATATAGTTAGATATTATACAAGTTGGATCTAAAGCTTAAGCTCTGAAATGATTGCTGAATTAAAAAATTTACATGAATTAGTTAATGAAAAAAAATTAGAACTATAAAATGAAAACTCTTTTGTTTCATCGCATCATATAGATGAAATATCATATTTAAATGATTGTGTATAATTTATAGGAGATGAATGCACTGAAAATAATTAATAAATATAAACTATTTCAAAGTACACTAAAACTGAACAAAGCTTGCACGTTTCAGACTTTAGTAGTCAAATTTAATCTTAAATGAGGAGATTTCATCTTAATCCTAATTAAAAAGATGAATAATCTTAATTATTTATGTTATATATTGAAGTAAATAAATTTTGATTTATGATTAGATGGAATTATGTGATTTTACATTAAAAGATTTTATTGAAAAAGTTGACAGAAAAAAAGATTAAATTTTAATAAAAGCTATCTTTAATTAAATAATAGAAGGAGTTATTTATATGCATAATTAACAATTTATTCACAGAGATTTAAAGTAAAGTTTTTATAAATTATCTTAGACCTCAGAATATATTTATCAATTCTAAAAATGAAGTTAAAATTGGAGATTTAGGATTATGCAATAATAGAACCTATTAGGTAGATGATGATATTTTCTAAACAAATTTTGAATACACAAATAATGTTGGAACGCCAATGTATATGGCACCAGAAGTCAAAGATGATTAATATGGTCCGGCTGCTGATATATATGCTTTGGGTATTATTCTATTTGAAATGCTATGGAAAATTAAAACTAATTCTGAGAAATTTAAGTAATTTTTTTATCAAAGTATAGATTGATATCAAACCTTACTAAAGATTCCTTATTACCTCCTGAATTATCTAAAGATCATCCAATTGAATCTGATTTAATTTTAAAAATGGTCAGTCGAAATCCTAATGATAGGCCAACTGCTTAGTAGTTATTCTTAATAATCAATAATTAGCACTGATATCACTTTAAAAACTTTCAATATTGATTTTAAATATTTATATTATTTAATAAAATTCAATACTTAAAAGAAAATAATAATTATTAAAAATTAAGACTTAGAACCTACATATATCTGTCTGGGAATTTATATTTAAATATTTTTAAAGACTTAAACCTAAAGATAGAACTTTTATTATTAATTGGTATTTTGCCTTTGTACAATCTTAATATAATGCATTTAGGCATTCTTAATAAGAAAATGTCAGCAATAAATTGAAAATCATTAAACTCTTTAAGAATCTTCAGAAGGAAATTTATTGAGCGTTTCTAAACTTTGAAACATTTTCTTTATTTTAATGAATAATTCTCAGTTTAAATTAATAATATTAACACAAATTATTATAATTAAATTATAATAAAACTAAAAATTGAATAACTTGATATAATGGATTTTAAATATATAATTAAAACTCATCTAATTGACACTTAAATTTTATTATCAAATTTTTAAGATGTTTTTCTTTATAGATTCTCAAAGCTATTGTTTCAACTATCAAGGTAATACTTCTTTGATTATGGTGGAAAATTTAATCTAGAAATCAAATTATTATTATGATTTTTTCGAAATATTTACCTCACCCACTCTATCCTTAATAAATTGCTTCTATGAATTCTACTTGTCCCTTAAAAGCTTTCATAATTAATATAGATTATAAAGTATTGATTTTTCAATTTTTTTTTTATTATTTCTCTATCCCTCATAATCATTAAATATTGTAATATTCTCAACTATGCTAAATGAAATTATCTAAAAGCTGTGCTGTGATATAAGATGTCTATTACACTTCATTAAATTTTGATATTTTAGTGAAAAAGAGAAGTTATTGAACGTTCTATAAAATAAATTTTTAGTATATATAATTTCTACATACTATAATTAAATATAGAATACTCCATAAAGAAACTTGGTGATTTCAAAGTGAATGGTTCAAAAAATGTCTTAGACTAGAAGCTTTGTATACTCACTTAAGTTTCCATTTAATAGTTATTTATAAAAAGAAAGATATATAAAATAAGAAAAAAAATACTAAAAAATATGAAAAACTTATAATTGGTAAGCATCCAATTATTTTTTAGCTAACCAAATGCTCAATTATTTAAAATACTTAAGCTGTAAAATAAAGAGGAGTATTGTGAAAGCATAAACGCTATTGTATGACCATATCAATAATTATAATAAAAAAAATTTTTAATTTTCTAAAAGCAATTGCATATAAACCCGAATGAAAAAATACTGAATAAATTAATTTTAATAATTTAATTTGGAAAAAGTGATTTACCTGTAGGGGTTTATATCCTAATTATAAAAAAATAAAATTTTCAATACTAAAAATAAGATAAAAAATGAAGACATAATTATTGTTGATTGCCATGATTTCAATTTCATTCCAAGCTTTGAGTGCTACTAATACATGTGATTGCACAGAATTGGTTTAATAAGCAGATTGTACAGTTGCTTGTACATGGTCAACAACTGATGCTTCTTGTAGTGCTAAAACTTTAGATTGCACAACATTTTCTACTTAAGCAACTTGCGATGCTGTCACTACTTGTGCATGGACTGATTCAACTTCAAAATGCGCAGCCTTTACAGCCTGTGCAGATTATAGTGTTAGTGATGCTAGTTAATGTTATTAAAAAGACTCAACTTGTATTCCAGGAACAACTGGTTCTGATGGAACTACTCCATGCTAAACTGGAACAGTATCATGTTCAAATTTCACTACTTCAACAGATTGCAACTACAAAGTAGCCAGCTCAACATCTATCTGCTATTATTCAAGTACCTCATGTTCATCAGTTGATGTTTCTAAATGTTCAACAATAACAGTTCAAGATGTATGTGAACTTTTATCTTGCAAATGGACTTCTTCTTCTAGCACATGTGGTGCATACTCTTGTGCTGATTTGACAACCTCTGAGACTTGTAGAACAGTTGGTTTAGATGATTTCTCAGGTGTTAATATTTGTGCTTGGTCTGGATCTGCTTGTGCTGATGCCACTGATGTTAGTGCTTTAACATCAACAAATTGTTATTCATTCACAGCTGGAACTTATTATTGGGATGGAACTACCTGTACAGAATGCACAGGATCTAGTAGTAATTCCTACATATTAGCCTTTGTTGGATTCATTGTTATGGTTATGTTCTGATTCATTATATATATGTTAAATTATCCATCAAAATTTAAATATTTTTTTAAATCAATGTTCGTAAATTATTATTTAATAACACAAAATATTATTAATAATTAAATAGGTTGCACTTAAATTTTGCACAAAGATATGTGACCCAACACTTAAATAGATTGATTTTAAATGAATGATTCTGATATCAAATGGTTCTTTATTAATTCTAAAACAAGCTTCATATTATAAGATGTATTTCTTTATAATTTTATTATTTATAATAATAAATTAATAAATTACATATCAAAAAAACTTAAGATTTTTAATTATTAATTCATACTTTCAAATTTTTAGACATAACTAAAATAATAATTAAGTTGAATAAACTGCAATTTATAATTTACAAAAAAATTACAAATCCATTTTTAATATTTATACAAAATGTAATATTTTAATAATTTAAAAAATATCAAAATAATTTGAATTTAGCTTCCTTTTGATATTGAAGCATAAGGCTTAAATTAAGACATAAATTTTAAATATAAAAATTATTTATTATTTCAAAGAACCAAAATTTATTTTATTTTTTCGAAATAAGTGGAATATTTTTACAAATTTGCACTTGTTGAATTAAAAACTAACAATTCAAGTTTAAATTTCTATATAAATTTTTTTTCAAAAAATTACTTTATAATAACGAAATTTTTTATTTTATTTCCATTTATTTTTGTTATATTTTTAAGCGAAGTTTAAGCAAAGTATTGGCTTTCAAAATATAATGAATTAATTTAATTTTGATTCGAAAAATTATAATATAAATATACAAATTGTGATTTTCATGTTTTGGTTATTATAAGTTAACATTACAACTTTAAATTATATACTTATATAAATATTATATAATTTTATTTTTTAATATTATCTGAATATAACATTAATTATAATTTTATAATATTTGATTGTTTAATATGTAGAGGATCATTTTTTATTATAATAATTTATGATTTTCAATATAGAGAAATTAAATTATAATATTACTAAAAATAAGAATTTTTTTAGGTTAAATTCTAAAGAATTATTTTCTTATGTTAATATAGAAACATGATATTAATAAATTAATGGTATTATTAACTCTTTTTTAAAAATTAGTTTGATTAGTATTATTATTGTTGATTTTAAATCTATAACATAACAACTTATCTATAAAGCAGAAAAATTTATAAAATGAGGCTTTCATTAATTAAAATTAAAATTACATGTTTTCACCAATCAATAATTCAGACACTGATATTTCTATGTTAATTTCAAATGACAAATTTTTAAATTATGGATCCCTAAAATAAAATAACATAAATCTTAATATGAAAACAAAATCAATTCATAAAAAAAAAAAAGCAAAGCCATTCACTAAAGAAGAAGATCAATTACTCCTCTTGCAAGTATTAAGAATAGGAAAGAGATTTGAAGCTATTGCAAGAAATTTTCCGAGAAGATCTAAGCATGAATTAAAAAATAGATACTATACTAATTTAAGAGATCGAGAAAATGAGATCTTTAATCCAACGTATGAATAATCATCATAATTTAGAAGCTCTTACTATATTTCTCATGCTAATTCTAAGAAAAATAAAGACCTCAAAACAACCTAAAATGAATTAAATCTAGAATTGGAAAATATAAGTATGGATGAAGAGTATAAGCAAATTTTGGGAAAATTTATTGTTTAAGTTAGTGATTTGTTCTCATTTATCAAGACTTATCAATAATGAATTTGAGTTTATAATTTAAAAATCTTCGAATCAATTTTTATTAATCAAGCAAGAAAATTTAAAATTTCATTGTACCTCTTCGTTAAGATTATTAATATAGTGTAGATTTCAAATTGTTCTAGTTTGTTAAGTCTTCCTTTTATTTTTTTTTTCACAATAAGGGATAATTAAAATATTTTTTCATAACAAATAAACCGTAAATTATTTATAAAACAATATAAATAATATTATAATATTTTTCTTTTTTCATTCAAGTGACAAAATCTCTTTTAAATCAAATTATTTATAAATTTACAGCAATTTTTATAACTTTAAGTCGATATCTCAAAATATTAAATTTAACAGTGACTCATTTATTTTTTTAATCATCAACTTAAAATCGAACATATTTTTAAAACTGAAAATAGCTATATATTAATCGTTTTAGCAACTAACGAGTAAAAAGCCATTGTTATTTTTTATTAAAAACCTTATAAATCAAAACATATTAAGATTTTTGAACCAAAACCTAAAATAAATTTAATCAAACTCTCCTTATATTTTTTATTAAATATATTGTTTTTATATAAATACTCCAAAATTACCATTTCTTATCAAAAACTCTTGCGTTTCTCAAAAAAGCTCGAATATATTTTAATTTTGAAAAAAAACGAATACTTCTAATATAAAATTATGGTAAAAAAAGTTTATAACACTGTCAAATTTTAAAAAATAAATCAATAGGCCGATGGCTCATATGTTCATAAAAAAATTTTGAAGTAATGTTATGAGAAATTTGAATCAATAAGATAAATTATTATTTGATGAATTAATACAAATGATAATTTATTCCATGATTTTTTGAATATTTATATATTTACTTATCATAATTATAGTATTAGTAATGATATTAAATTTATTGAAAGAACTTTGTTAGAATTTGATTCATAGTAATATTTATAAATATGATTAAAGTTATATTATATAATTAGCTAATGTTCAATATAATTAAATTATTGTATTAATTAATATTTCTAAATATAAATATAATTATATATTATTCTCTATGAATTAAGAAGGATAAATTTAGCAAGTTTAAGAATCAATCGTGTTAAAGAAACCATCAAGAGTCATAAATAGATACAAAAATAATTAATTGCTTTATAATTATTTTGTTATCAGGGATTTCAAATCGGCATTAGAATTAATTGAAAAACTCTCATTAGAACATGGAGATGTTCATGAATATGCAAATTAAATACAAGGATATATTTATAAGATGACAGGATAACTTTAAAAATCGACTGAAACATTTAAGAAGTTTTTATCATTTAATGAATAAGATCAAGAAGTCTTAAAAACAATTGCAAAAAATTTGTAATTAGGTATTAATTTGTATATTATGTAGATGGTAGATTCAAGATTAGTTTAGATGTTGCATAAAAAGCTTTAAATTTGAAAAAGAACGATTGGGAAGTATTTTACACAATTGGCAATTGCTATTATGCTTAAAAAGACTCTGATAAAGCACTTATTAATTATAAAAGGGCTTTTGAACTCTCAATTAATGAAACTACTTATAATAGATTGGGAAGGTTTTACTTATCTTTAGAAAAATATGAAGAAGCTTTATCAGTTTATAAAAGTGCTTTAAACTCATAACCGTAAAATAATGAAATAAAGGCTTTGCTTGGTGTTTTGTTATTAAGAATAGGTTAAACTCAAGAGGCTAGAAAATATTTAGAAAGTGTTACTGCAACAGACACTAAATGTATATTTATAGTTATATATGAATTATATAGCATTATTGGGTCTAGGATCAATTGTTTAAGATTAAGAAAATTATGATGAAGCACTTTATTATTATAGGAAATTAATTGTAATACATCCTACATCAGCATAAGTATGGAATAATATTGCTATGTGTTATTATGGAAAATAAGAAATTTTGCCTGCTATTATAAGTTTGAAAAGAGCTATATATTATGATCCATTCGAATCTACAATCCATTTTAATATGGGATTAGTACATTTACACGAAAATTAATTTATGTCTGCATTTCACTACTTTTAAACAGCAATCAGTCTAAATCCTGATGATTCATAATCATATATGTATTTAGGCATTGCATTAAATAAATTGAACGATTTTTAGAATGCCTGTCGATCATTTGAAAGAGCGTTAGAGTTAGATAAAGAAAAGTAAATTACAGAATTTATTGTTGATTAGAGACTATTTAATCTACTTAAACTATTGCATAATTTTATTGTAAAAAGGAGATGAATAAAGATAATATGCGTAATAAATTTTTCGATAATTTTGTGACTTTTATAAGGATTAAGAATAATTATATGATAATAGATGCAAAAAAGAACTTATTTTAGAATTAAAATCATAAATTTAGAAATATATTAGATAATGATATATTATTATATAAAAATAAATCATTTCTTAATGAATTTAAGGACTCTCATTTTACCACTTTCAAATCCTAATAACAATACTAACTATTAATTTTAAAATTCCCTTTAAAATATTAATTTACCTGTTAAAATTTAGTCATCAAATTAAATTCCTTATAAAAGAATTTTATTGTTCAAATCTTAAAATTTAATTTTTGTTTCATTATTCTCTAATACTGCAAGCATAAATCCTTCTTCTTCCAAACCATATTAATAAAAAACATGAAAGATGCAATGACAAGTTTAAGAAAAACTATAAACTAATTTATAATTGTTTTCTACAACATTATCATCATATGTATATACATAAAACCCTCTATTTGTACTAACACATAAAGTATCTTGTTCTTAAAAATTATGTAAAATAGTTGCTTATTCAATGCAATCTCTGACATTTTATAATTATAAAGTCTATTTTTTAACTCCATCTATCAATCCAAAAACGTCTATTTTATTTTTATTACATCTAAATATATGTTAATTGGTTTCACTCATAAGTAAATCACCTTCATTGGGGAATGAATATTGATATCTTAGAACCTTCCTTATTTTTGCATCATTAAAATGCCAAATTATTACATAAAAACAATTCTATTTGCATCCACCAGATGCAATTAAAAAATTTTGACATGGACTAATTAATATTCTATAGAGGGTCATACCTTATTTAGGACATGTAAATTATTTGTTTTTCGAATTCATGCTTTTACTTGAAATAGACATTATTGAATTATCACCAAATAAAACTACAAATTCATCTTTTTTATCTGCTACACATACAAATTTTAAATTTAAAAAAGGTAATGGAGCTATTGGTTTAAATTCTAAATAACATTTACTATACTTCCATAACTTAATTTCATTAGGATGTACAGTGATCAAATTCTCTGCATTTAAAGGTAATATTTATAATATTTTAGGAGTTTATGATGGATCATCTTCATTTGTTGCTAAATCTACTTCTACTAAAACAATATTATGAGTTGCAGAATTAGGTCTTATACTCATTTTACTATGAGATAACATACGTTTAGAAAATCGTTTTAATGCTCCAGCTAATTTATTCATATTTCTTTCCCATAATCCCCCTGTTAATCTTAAAGCTTTTATTTCTTCTTATTATTATGTTTATAATGATTAATTATGTTATAGTTTTTATCTTTCTCGTTCGTCAGCTAAAAAGAATTGATCTACGATTTCACTAATTTATCTTTGCAATTCTTTTCTTTCTCTTTCTTCATTATATTATAATGCCATTTATTAGTCTACTTCATCTTTTACTAAAAATTCTTAGTGATGCTATTTAAATTAATCTAAGTTTTGATGTTTAACAAGTTTTAATAATCTAATCATTTTATCAAATGCTTCTTTTCTTGAAGTTGAACTTAGATTAATTTTTATTTTCTATTCTGTTGTATCTTCAATAGATCTACATTCTTTTTCGACCTTTTTCAATTATTTTATAATGTATTTCAAATATTTCATTCTTTTTTTTCTTTATTCACTTTTTAAGACTGAAATTTCATGAGTAGTAGTTTATTAAACTCCATGTCTACGTTTGATTTTCTCTCTAATATGATTAATATACCAATCCAAACTATCAGTTTTATGATTTGGATGTACAAAATGTGCGCATTCTTGGCAGCATAACTTTTACAATATTCTACATTCATTCTCATGACAAACCACATCTAATTTACATTCCCTATTATTTTCATGAGGAAAGGGTCTTGGCCTTATATAATTAATAGACTTTGTTTATCCATCATTCTAATCATCATCATCTTATTATAATAATCCAGCATTTTAGTTATTGATATAATCTTATTCATAAGCTTTTCTCATTAATCTAATCTATTTATTTTAATTCGTAAAATTCCTATTGATGTTATTCCTAACAAATACATACAAATTAATATAATGATTTTTAATTATATTATAAAATTATTATTCTTAAATTTAAATATATTTCAATTTCAATCAGTATTATTATTTTTTATCATATCTTAGATTATTTTTTCAACTCTTCATCACTATCAAGTTCAATGATTTTATTTTTTTCTGTATATGACTATAATTATTCTAATAGAACTTTTATTTAAAATAAGATTTCATTTTTATCAGTTTTCTCTATCGGTCTATTTAATTTCTCTTAACAAATACTCAATATCATAAGTAAACTATTACTAATTTATTTTGACTCTTCAAATATCATTTTTAGATCAAGCAAATATTTTGAACGTTCCTAATACACTAATTCCAGCATTTTTTCAATTATTTCAGCCTCACATTATGCAGTTTAATTTAATACTGATGTTCTACAAAAGTTGTTTAACTAAGTGAAACTTGTAACACTATATAAATCAACAAGTGGTTTCTATATGTATTAAAAATATTTCTTTAAAACCGTATCAGAAGTATCAAATTTAAGGTTTCCATTTCTTAATTTCATCAAATTTATTATTTAAGGAAATCCTATTTTGTCTTTTATCATCTTGGCAATTACTTCTTTTAAAACAATCACAATATTAATTTTATAGTTTCTATTTTGTTATCTTCTTTCTGTCATCTACTGTGAAGTCTCTAATAATTAATTAAACAATGTTTTCAATCTATTTATTTGAGGGGAATTCTAAATTTTTTATGTTTGAGTTAACAAATTTCTTATCTGAATTTAATTTACTTCAATCCCTTTCATCACCAAAACTGATAATGTTGAATCAATTAAATCTTATTCAGGTATTTCTAAGTATTACTTATAATATTGCAATTTCAATTCTAAAAGTCCTTGTTCTGCTAATGAGACATTATTGTATCCTAATTCTTCTGCCACCTTTTTTACTTACACTATTGATAACACATTTCTTTCTAGAGTCTAATCTATTCTTATTTTCATTTAATCTCCTGTCAAGTATAAACAATTAATGAAACATGGCAAGGGTATTTATTCTTAATTACAAACAGCTATTAAAATAAATATGATTCTTTCATTATGTTGTAATAAATATATTAAAGTTGGAGGCTGATTAATTTAATACAATTTTGTAGAAATTGGATGCTAAATTTATTAATCTAACAAATATTTGAGATGATCAACATTAACTCTAGTTTTTATTCTTTTTACTACTTCGTATATTATATCTTATAAGCTATATAAATCATCCGTATGACTATCTGTTATATGACTTAATTCATCAAGATGTGCTTATGAAAATTCAATCGTATATTCATTATTAATTATTTGGATGAAATTTACAAATTTAGGAAAAGACTTGTCATTTTTAATGATAGCTAATAATTTACCTTTTATTTTTTATTCAATGATCATTTGTTCTTTCAAAAACTAATCTAATTGTTTAAGTATCAATCCAAATTTAATAATGTTTTTTCTGTCAGGAATATTGCCTTCAATCTGTTTCACTGACAAAAACTCATTGATTAGTTGATCCTACATTATATCATTTATTTATTTAAAGATCTACTTATAGGTTGAATACATTTAATAATAAAAAATTGAATTCAGAGTGGCCTAATTATTTTTGGTTTAATTTTCTTGTTTTTATTTATATTCTAAATTAATATAAGATTATTTAAAATAATTCTTATTATTTTTATCAAATACATAATAATAATCATTTCTTTTTAGGCTATGTTTTTTTTAATTTTTTAATCTCCTCATCTTCTAACTTTAATTTCTATTACTCATTCAATGATTTATCAAATGCCATATATTTAAATACTTTTCCAGAGTGACTAAATGAAGTACCATTAAAAGTAATTTCAACACCAACATCACGAATTCCAGTAGGCAATTCTAATTCAGGAATTTAAACAATCAATTTACTTTTATTTTTGAAAATAGCCTTTTAAATT